>CM056602.1:2941467-3123967 GCA_029721355.1 Tegillarca granosa | reverse complement strand
GTTAATTTATATTGCCTTACACAAGATATGTTACATAGTATCAACTTCTGCTGGAAGTGTTAATTTATATTGCCATACACAAGATATGTTACAAAAATCACAATGCTGGAAGTGTTAATTTAAGATTGCCTTACACAAGATATGTTACGGAGTATCAACTTTTGCTAAAGTGTTTATTTAAGATTGCCTTACACAAGATATGTTACGGAGTATCAACTTTTGCTGAAAGTGTTAATTTAAGATTGCCTTACACAAGATATGTTACGGAGTATCAACTTTTGCTGACAGTGTTAATTTAAGATTGCCTTACACAAGATATGTACAGAGTATCAACTTTAACTGAAAGTGTTAATTGAAGATTGCCTTACAAGATATGTTACGGAGTATCAACTTTTGCTGAAAGTGTTAATTTAAGATTGCCTTACACAAGATATGTTACTGAGTATCAACTTTTGCTGGAAAGTGTTAATTTATATTGCCATACACAAGATATGTTACATAGTATCAACTTCTGCTGGAAGTGTTAATTTATATTGCCATACACAAGATATGTTACAAAAATCACAATGCTGGAAGTGTTAATTTAAGATTGCCTTACACAAGATATGTTACGGAGTATCAACTTTTGCTGAAAGTGTTTATTTAAGATTGCCTTACACAAGATATGTTACGGAGTAATCAACTTTTGCTGAAAGTGTTAATTTAAGATTGCCTTACAAGAAATGTCACGGAGTATCAACTTTTGCTGGAAGTGTTAATTTAAGATTGCCTTACAAAAGATATGTTACGGAGTATCAACTTTTGCTGAAAGTGTTTATTTAAGATTGCCATACACAAGATATGTTACGGAGTATCAACTTTTGCTGAAAGTGTTAATTTAAGATTGCCATACACAAGATATGTTACGGAGTATCAACTTTTGCTGGAAAAGTTAAGTTGTTTTTTCTCTTCATATGCGACAAACAATTATTCAAGTTCTTTCATGTTTTCAACTCAAGTTGTGATATATTTGAGTAATATTCCCACATTACTTAAAAAAGGGGATGAGATGAAAAGCTACAGACTTACTGGTTTCTTTACATGGCAACTCATCAATAAATCTCATTACATGGAAGTCATAGAGGTAACACTGATTTAGGGAAACATATTTATTTAACCATATGGAAACCTGGGGTGTTCAATCTTATGAAGTCCATATGCTATACATTTTTCTTATTCCCTATGATACCAATTTGAAACATGTTTTTGTAGGTAAAAAAGTTCATCAATATCAGAGCCACCCCTAATAAATTTCAATTTTAACCCAATAATTTATTATATATAATATGACTTCACATGTAAAATGTCATTAACAGTTTATGTGACTTATGAAATTACACCATTCTGCAAAAGAGAATGTATCATTTTTCAAGGTCTTTCAGATTTTGTGACACATCGGGTTGCAAATATATTTTGTCATTCCCTTTATTAACTTGGACGTTTTCTGACACATGAGATTGTAAATTTATGTTATTATCTTTATGGTCTTGCACATTTTTGACACATCTGATTGCAAATATGTGTCACTATCTTCGTTTCCTTGCCAATCTTGTGACACACCAGGTTGTTAATATATGCCTTCATTGTCTTGAACATTTTCTGACACATGAGATTGTACACGTGTCATTATCTTCATGGTCTTGCACATTTTGTGACACATCAGGTTGCAAATATGTATCACTATCTTTGTTTCTTTGCATATCTAGTGACATATCATGAACATACAAGTTGTTAGGCTTGTCTTATGACATGCTAGGTTGCAAATATGAAACATTTTTATCTTGAAAGTTATAAACTTCTTTTTGCGACACAGCATCAGTTTCCAAATATGATATGTCATCCTCTTCATCATCCTGTGTCATACCATCAACTGGTATGTCATATGACATGTCATTATCTGGCAAACATTGTGATGTATTACTGTCTTGTATATCAGGTTGTTGTCCATGTTGTGACTTTTCATGTTTTCTCAAGTTCAATGCCTCTATATACCGTTTACCACAAATTGTACATGCATGCGGTCTGTCATTGGTGTGAACCTTTTCATGTCTTTTATGATTACTGGATCTGTTAAATGTTTTCCCACAATACTGACAGGTAAAAACCTTTTCACCTGTATGAATGTTAATATGCTTATATAATGTAGAAGAAAATGGAAATTGTTTTCCACAAATGTGACACTTATATGGTGTATCTCCAGTGTGGATGTTTAAATGTGCTTTCAGTGTCTGAGATAATGCAAACGCACGACCACAGATTTCACAACGGTGTTCTTTTAATCCATTGTGTCTTCTTATATGCCTTTTTAGATGTCTTTCCCCTATAAATGCTTTATCACATATACAACATTTAAATGGCCTAATACCTGTATGAACAAGCTCATGATGAGTAAGGGACTGAAGATGTTTGAAAACTTTCCCACACATTTCACATTTTAAAGCTGGACCAGGTATATGAATTTTCTGGTGACTTTTTAACTTATCTGATCTATGAAAACCTTCATTACATATTTCACACCTATATGGAGTCTCCCCTGTGTGTAGTTTCATGTGAATTTTAAGTCCTCCAAATGCAGCAAATCGATTTCCACATACTCCGCATGTATAGGATTTTTCTCCAGAATGTACATTAGCATGTCTATTAAGATTACTTTTATTTTTAAAAATATAGCCACAAATTTCACATGTATAAATTTTACGTTTTCTTTGAGAAGAATCTGGCTTGGATTTCAATTCTGTAGAACCTTTGTTTCGCTTCTGTGATTTTGAATTTGAAACTCTCAATTTCTTCTCCAACTTTGCATTTGTGAGATCAGCTTCAAGTTCTGAATTAGAATTTAAAGAACTGGATTCACAAGTAACACCATGTATTTTGTCCCTTAAAGAACCTACCATATGTTTGATGAGGGATCTTTCCTCAGAAAAATCTTCATCACAGGGTTTACTGGTATTCTTTAATGAGTCAGTAAAGCTACTACTGGGATTTTCTACCTCAATATCTCCATTTATGTTATCAAAAGCTTCACTGGTACTGTTTTTCAAATGTAAATGATTAAAAGTTCTCATTTTGCCATCTTTTAAATATTCAATATGTTTATCACAAACATTATTGCTTTCAAAGCTGTTACCAACCGCAGAGTTCAAACTTTCATCCGGCAAATTATTCTTATTCCTTCCAGAATCTGGTTTTTTGACAAAAGAATTAGACATTGTTCCATCTTTTAATTCAGTAATAATTTTATTTTCAAGTATTCTGTCATCAAAATCTTGATCCATTTGCTGCATAATTTTGAACTTGAATACTAAAATATTTTATTTAGATTTTTCCACATTCTACATGGAACTTTGATAATGCCTTGTTTCTTTTAATACATTGCCAGTGAGTATAGTAATAATTTCTTTTATGAAACAAGACTTAAATGCTTTATGTGCTTTTTTATGCCAGGTTGTTAATCTTTCATGAAGCAACATTGTCATAACATGATCTGTTTGTTTAAAGTGCACTACTACTGTAATCTGGACTGTTTTAAATCAAACGTTTGATTTTTTAGCTTAAAAATGAAAACATTAAAAGTAGTTTAGTTTTAGTATTATTCCTCTCCAATGGTTCCTGTCCACATTCTGAAACATACAAATACAAAAGTTAGAACTATGTTTGAAATTTAAAATTTAGGGAAGCTGAGGGTCTCACATTTTTAGATAAATGAAACTTCTACTGGAGAATTTTTTTTTTAATCAGTCCTCAAAATTAATTAATTAAAATGTATTATTAATATTATTACAACTTTTAAAATCGAAATAACAAATTGTTTCACTTTGTTATATTTTTAGCAAATATTGGTCAAAAATAACTAGCCAAATATTGGTTTAATATCACTAGCCAAACACTAGGAACTAGTATTTATTTTATTTTTTATTCTTATAGGAATGAAGACAAAATTTCAATCAAAGACACAGTGCAATTTATTACATTTTCAGAATAGGTTTAAAATCATCTTTATAAGTGAAATATCTCAAAAAAAAAAAAAAAAAAAAAAAAAAAAAAAAAAAAAAAAAAAAAAAAAAAAAAAACAATGTAATCTTTTATCTTTGTTAATAATACAGATCTGGGTACTAATTACTGTTTTTTATCTACTAACACCACAACTTACTTAGCCCTAAGCATCATTCTTCCTCATCATTTCAACGAATGATTATCACAAATGCAAAGCATAATTAAAAACAACATCATTATTATCAACCAGATAATTTTTAAACTTTGAGCTTTAGGTTGATTAAATTATACATGTATTCATTTCCACAACAAAAATGAAAAAATTGCAAAATTCAAATTTGGATTATTTATCTGATTTAACTCATCACAAAATCGCCCCCCCCCCCCCTACATACACACACACACAGATTGCTAGTATTCTGGGCACCAATATAAAAGAAAAGAGGGAATATAAAATGCTAAAATATCTCCATGATCAAACCTGCCACTCCAAGGTGGTTGGCAAACTAACAATAAAAAAGAAGTAGTAGAATAAATAATAGTAGTTGCTGTAGTAGTTGTCATTGTTGTACTGTAACTAAATCACCATGTAACCTTGGTTACAAGTATGTCATGAAATGGAAATGGCAATTCTATATTTTAATTTGACAATACTTGTTACACATCTTCTTGGGCCTGGTCATCATTTCAAAGCGCTGTGAGGCGACAATGTTTCTTGTTTAAGTGTAAACACGTTTAAAGTAACCATGTTTAAAAAATAAAGTGGTAAACTTCAAACAAATTACGCTTCAACTATATAAGAAATAATCCCGAAGGGTACTCGAACGGCTAAACGGAGATTAACATGTTACCTTCCTACCACGTGTTCCGCAATTTTAAAAAAAAAATCGCACTGGCAATGAAATGAGATACTTACAAACCATCGCTTCCGGCAACTCTACCTCCACTCCAGAACTGTTGTACTTCCTGGAGTTATGCATCGCATCGGCCGGTAATCTAGAGATACCGCTTCACAACAGAAATATAAATTTACCTGCTGGAAAGTAATAACTACCCACAATCGTTCACGAACTTAAGTAACAGGTAGATAAATATCAACCATCCCCGTATGCGGTCAGGTAAGCCAGTGTTAGGAAGTCCGAAGTGAATACTAAAATTGAGATTAAAAATGGTTTCGGTAGTACTAAATCCGGAAACGAGACTAATAATAATAATAAATCTTTATTTAAAGTCGAAAAATTTAAATAACAAATAACATAAGCTCTAAGGAGCTTTTGTTCGACTATACATATATTACAAAGACATGCAAACATACATTTACAGAACATACATGCAAGTAATCAAATCATTGTATACAAATATAAACTAAAAAAGGACAAGCATAGCACAAACTATGAACTAAAAATGAGGAGAAAGAAAAAACATAAAAGCAACTTAAACTTAAGCATATTAAAAATCTAAAATAAGATAAATAAAATGAAGCAAAATTGTAATTATTGGAATAAAATGAAGTCTAAGCGCTACGACAGGCAAAACAGTGACACGAGTCACCAGACCACTGGTTGATAAGGCTCTTAAAATTATCCACATAATCCTCTGTTATCTTTTATTTTATCATTATTTAAACGATTCTTAAAATCTATTATTATTATTATTATTATTATTATTATTATTATTATTATTATTATTATTATTATTATTATATTTAGTAGTTTTAAAGGGTTATTAAACTGATCTTGCGAGTGAGCTTGCAAATCATCGCGGCAAATGGCGAGTCAACTTGACACTTTATTATATAGCAAAATACATTTCATTTGCTTCCCACCTGTAATTTATCTAAAAATACCATTTTTGTATCAAAATATACAAATATTGTACTAGTTCTTCTTCTTCTTCTTCTTCTTCTTCTTCTTCTTATTATTATTATTATTATTATTATTATTATTATTATTATTATTATTATTATTATCAACGACATAATGTTGCTTTGTATACTTTATACTTGTATAGGAAACTCACGTGTATTGACCAGTGGCCTGACGATAGATCATATCGTTGTTAAATATATACGACATGTATTGAAACTAGTTTCAATGGTGTGTTCAGATGAGCAGTGCGTAATTTTATTGCGTTATTTGTTGAAGAAGCAAATGCACTGCGTTTAAATAAGAAAAAAATATTGTCAAAGTAAAAAAAAATACTATAAAATATATTAAAACAAATAAAAAACGGACACAAGATTCAAACCCAGGACTTTGAGGTTATCATTTCCTACGTCCTACCACACAGCCAGCGTAGATGATATAGAAATCGTATGCTAGCTATTATCAAGTATGTATTCTGTTTGGGGCGATTAAGGGGTAATGTGTTTTATTTTTATTCCCAAATTTCAATGCTAGTGCATCCCTCTCCAACCAAAAAGATAAAATATAGAAGTTTTGGTAGTCAAAATATCTTTGATGGAGAGGAATGCGCTCTATGTGTATTAATTGAAAAACACGGTTATTTTCATCAATATTTGCGTATTTGTATGGAAGTATACGGAATGCAGTATTCTGAAATGTATGTTTAAACACATAATGTAATGCTTTATTAAACTTTTAATATTCAAAACTGTTCCGTTTTGGTACTTTTTTATGTTTACAGTATAAATATCATTGTAACAAATTATAAATTCTATAGGCGGATGCCTCGGCTTATTGAGAATCATCATTTTAGAGACAACTTAATCAAATGAGAAAATAACTTTATGCATTTTTTTTTTTCATTTTTAAATATTGCAATGTACGCAACCCTTTATATTTTCATTTTCCTTGTGAAATTCCCATAGCTGCAAGCTTGAGAGCCGTTGTAATTACTACTGACAATGAATGCCAAAAAATTTTGTCACTCCGTGTATGAATACATATAAAATGCAATACACAATCCGGAACTACATTATCGTAGGTAAACAAACATGCCCGTCACGTCACATTTGTTTACATTCGAGACGAGACTGAAAAACACATTTACGAGATATAACAAAGTGAAATCAAAGAATTTAATAAAATAATATTTTGATAAAATATATAGCACCTGGCTGATATTCACCGTAATAACGACATTGTAAGAGACAGAGTGGTGTTTTTGATGGCTTGTTGAAAGAACAGACAACAGATCAGTCAAAACCATCAAACCACAAAAAATTTTTTGAACAATCGGGATCTTTAAAAAATTCTTCCTACCTTGACAAAGCTGCTATATACCCTATTATTTTGACACAATGTGTAATGGTACAACTTGTCAATCAATTTTATGTCTCGCGGGATGTAAATTTCAAGTGACGTTAATTTCAATTGGAATTAGATTCATGTATGCCACATCCAGTGAAAATTGTCCGTTTCAAATGCTGTGTTTGTTGATCGGAAAAACTAAAAAACCATCTACTTGCTTTTAATCAATTTACAAGGGATGCAATAGGAACTCCTCAAAAGTACAATACATGGTTTAAGTACTACACAACTCCTTGCTAACCTTAAAACGATAATTTTCTAAACTTTGAGAGATATTTGCACCACACCAGGCGTAAAAAATAAGTATACTTCTCACTGCTTTGCTGTCTACATTTGAATGATACCGAGATGAAGCTCGGCACATTATGTTAGAGTGAATCTCAACCTAACAATGTCGACATTCCAGAAGAATAATATTTTAATATTTAATTTTTTAAAAATATTATTTATATCCAATATTCTAAAAAAAATTCATTATGTTAATGAAAAATCGAGAAAATACCATCAAAATACCTGATAACACTATCATTTTTCAAACCAAAACTCCCCGTTGTTACCCCACATTAAAAATATTGCGGATTAATGATGTGTCGTTCTTGGTCTTAAATTTAGCTGTTGCGTCTACTGGACTCCCCCGATGTGCATGTGTTATAGATGGGAATTTTTTTTCTTACAATAAATGAATAAATTTTTTTTTAATTTCAAACGAAAATATAACAATTGAACTGTTTTATAACTGCTAACGCGCGTTATTCCGTTTGCTTGCAAATTTGTTGCCTTCATACTGACAATGAACACCATTTTAAAACAGTTCAATTGTTAAATATATCTATAGTATTGCGCCAAATTACCCCCTACTTATTCAGTCCAAAGCCAATATCTAACATTTCTAGATCACCAAAGCTTCGCGGTCTTTTTTCTTTTTTTAAAGCTGCATTAAGTTTTCCAAAGAAAAAATTAAAACGGTACTGATCTAATTAATGATGTTCTTAATGAACAATGTTACATTTGGTTCAACGATAAAAGCTCGAATAAATACAGAAACAACAATAATTTCCAAGCGAGATGTAGCATGTGGGATATATATAACAAATACCTCCTAAATTTAGATGTGCCAGATGTGCACATTTCGGAAAATCATTCCTCATCACTGAACAAACATACCAGTCCTTGTCCATATCACAATCCCCAAAACAAAGTAAAAACTTTGCAAACTGGCAAAAAATGTTATACACGTGAACTTCCATAAAGGAAGTGAGGCCGGGTGCTCCGGAAGGGTAAGCACCTCCTGTCTAACTAGCTACACCCGTCACGTGCAAGTCAATTTTGAGAATGAAAGGAACAAATAACTATGGCAAGTCAAATATATCCAGTATAAGTTGGGATACAGTGACTGCATACTTATCAACAATATTGAGATCGCGGCCATAAAACTTTTTAAGGGCCTTGATTAGTCTAGGCTTGCAATATCCTTGTGGCAACAATTTAATTGTATGTAATTTGCTTCGTTGCAGAAAGTCCCCATAGTGGGAACAAGTTCTACCGTACCGTATTAACTTTGAAACGTATACACCATACGCAAGAGAAGCAAGTTGACGATAGAAAAATTGAAGTCATCACGTTTGTCGTATAGCTTCAGATGTAATAGAACATGATTACGTCATAAAAAAACCGGGTCATTTAAACACAACTTTCAATACGATAAATTAAACACAGAAACTCGTTGAATTTGTCATTTGTGACGTAGTAAGGGATATATAAAACCATTTCAAATACATCTGGATATTAATGACGGACAATTAAACCAATTTGTCACGTTTCACCTTCGATTCATGGGTTTTTCCGTGCATCCGTGCGCATGCTCCAAGCTCATAATAATCATCGGTAAACATTGACCAACCGGTTAGAGGATTCCGTTTATTTACAGCTAAAAGGAATGAAATTTTAGAAAATGAATCTCACGGATCGTGATTAGAAGTTATCTATTTTTTAAAAGATATATTTTTAGAAAACCAAAAAAAAATTTCAGAAAATTGAAAAACTTAATGTAGCTGTAATGATGCGTGGGGATTGTACAAAAATTATGTTCCCCTAAAAGAACTATACACACACAAATCATAATGCATTATTTCCTTCCGAATGGAAGCCTAGCATGATACGTCAAATCCAGATCTGTGATTGCATAACAAAAATGCAGGAATGTAGCTCTGAAAAAAAATAAATCGAGATCTGTCTCCGGGAAAAAAAAGCAGAAGCTAGCGTTGTAAGTCAAATCCTTTGATCTATGACTGTTTTACATTCAATTTGTCTGGAGAGCGGGAGGTGGTGGGTTCAACCCAAGACTTTAAAATTTGATATATTAATTCCTTTAATTTCCTGACAGACAGCGTTATGAGGACATAGTATCGACTGGTTCACCCGTTTTCAGTATAATAACTGAGAGAGTGGTAAACTTGTTTGTGGCATATTAATTGGGTGAGCTAACACTTTTCAAGTCGCATCGAGTTTGCCCTTAAACAAGGTTAAACCATGTTTTGTGTGTCAACAATCCTTTTTATAGATGTGTCATATACCACTTTTTGAATGTACAATGTATTTTTATGATTAAATTCAAAAAGTGGTATATGACAGATAATAGGGAGATTGGGATGGTGACCAATGGTCCCCGTATCACGATAGGAAGATTCTGATGACGCCCAATGGTCCCTGTATCTTGATAGGGAGATTGGAATAACGCCCAATGGTCCCCGTATCATGAAAGGGAGATTGTGATGACGCCCAATGGTCCCCGTATCACGATAGGAAAATTGCGATGACGCCCAATGGTCCCTGTATCATGAAAGGGAGATTGTGATGACGCCCAATGGTCCCTGTATCATGATAAGGAGATTGTGATGACGCCCAATGGCCCCGTATCATGATAGGAAAATTGCGATGACGCCCAATGGTCCCTGTATCATGAAAGGGAGATTGTGATGACGCCCAATGGTCCCCGTATCATGATAAGGAGATTGTGGTGACGCCCAATGGCCCCCGTATCATAATAGGAAAATTGCGATGACGCCCAATGGTCCCTGTATCATGAAAGGGAGATTGTGATGACGCCCAATGGTCCCCGTATCATTAAAGGGAGATTGTGATGACGCCCAATTGTCTCCGTATCACGATAGGAAAATTGCAATGACGCCCAATGGTCCCTGTATCATGATAGGGAGATTGTGGTGACGCCCAATGGTCCCCGTATCATGATAGGAAGATTGTGATGACGCCAAATGGTCCCCGTATCATGATAGGATGATTGTGATGACGCCCAATGGTCCCTGTATCATGATAGGGAGATTGTGGTGACGCCCAATGGTCCCCGTATCATTAAAGGAAGATTGTGATGACGCCCAATGGTCCCTGTATCATGATAGGAAGATTGTGATGACGCCCAATGGTCCCTGTATCATGAAAGGGAGATTGGAATGACGCCCAATGGTCCCACTATGATCTATATAAAGAACTGTTGTCGACAAAAATAATAAAGTCTGATGCAAGGTAGATTATACCGGAGTTTCACATCTCACGCATACACACACTTGTTCCCAGATTAATCTTTATAGATTATTCAACTTGCTCTTGCTGCTTATAGCAAACAAATTGCTGCTTTCATGTTCAACATTATAACTACAATTAGACACTTAGTTACCTTAGCCATCCAAGACCTATCTGCTTTGATGGAAAGGAAACACTTAACTGGGATGTGAAATGCCATAATTTTACCTACCGGTAATTCTCAGCACATTACAAACTTCTTATTAAGATGTTTTAAGATGATAGATTGATTTAAATAGTGTTTTACACAAGGTCTACATTATTTCGATAAAAATGGAATACTCTTATTACCTAATAAAATTGAGAATAAATATAATCTGAGTCACTTTCATGGAATAGTTTAGCTTGAGATCTTCAATTCCAAGACGTTGGAAAGAATATTTAATAACAAACTTTTGTTTAAAGATTTTTAAAGAGCAAATTAACTCTTCTCAAAACAGCACAATTTTGAGTGTTAAAAAGTCGTCATCAAAAGATCTTTATTTAATTTTAGTTGAGAATTCTTCAGACTTATCAATCTGCACAAGCATTACAATACTTTTGATATTAACATAGAAGACGTTAGAAAAATTGTGTGTGTTCAGAAGCTAAACACCAAGTCTTCCAATATAAAATATTACACAGATTTATAAGTTATTGTATAAAATGAGACTTATTCCCTCACCATACTGCAACATGTGCCACAACATGGTAGACACAATTGAACATAGATTTTTTAATTGTGCGATTATATGAAAGTTTTGGGTCTCTTACAATAATTGGTGGAATAGCATTGTACCAAATAATCAATGTGTATTACAATATCAGGACGTTATTTTGGGGTTTTACAATACTCCATGTGACATACTTAACCATTGTATACTGTTTGGTAAATATTTTACACACACTTCTATATATTGTGAAAGAATACCAATATAATTTTTTTGCAATTTAAACTTGTTTAAAAATCAGATTGCCTTTATTAAGCAAGTATGTTATGCAAAAGGGAAACAAGATTACTCTACGCAACCTGGTCATCAATTCTAAATAGCTTACAATAGAGAGATTGTATAAAAAATCAGTACACTTTGGAATTATCAGCTTTAATCTCTCAAAAGCTACCAGAACTTTAATTATTCTATAGAAATATCAGAAATTTGAAGTATCACAATTTATCTTTTAATGATTATTGCTATTGTGTACTCAAAAGATTTCTCATTTATCAACTGCTGTAGTTGCTGTTGCTATTATAACATAAAATATTACAATAAGTAACGGTTATTACATTTCTCCAAGATACTTTTCCTTCACATTACTGTAGTCATGCTTCTCTTTTGTCTAGATCAAAATATATACACCCCTGCCAAACCAAATCAATACGGATGACACTTATTGAAAAATTTACATATTTATAATGTTAATGTCCGAATAATATCTTTGTGATACATGTGATCTGGTGAATTGGTGCTAAATATTCAAGGCGTTGAGTCAATAAACAAATTTAAAAAAAAAGAAAAGAAAAGAAATGCGATTAGTCTTCCTTATCATTTTTCTGACAACTGAACTTTTCTACGTTTTACCTACTTTTTCAGTCAAAAGTGAAATGAGGCGACGCCCCTTCCGACACCAGCTGGTATCGGAAAATCCGGGTTTATGATACAGAAACTGTCAGGTCTGACCCTACATACAGTCACAAGGCATAAAATGTGCTAGGGTCAAAGATTATAAGGACTAATATTAACAATAAAAATCAAACAACGCATATTATTGTGATTTATATTAAAAATAATGTCAACAGACAGGTAACAAGCATAAACAATAAATAACAATATTAATGAACAATGAACACAAGAAAACAAAACCATCAAATATCATCCGTCTAAATTTTTATATAATCTACATCAACCTATAATGAAAACTCCATTAGCTGCACCTGCGATACAAAGGTGTATTCAACAATTATAATAGGGACCGTTTTAAAGACAAAATTGTTTAATTAAAAAAGGGAAGGTTTTAGAGACAAAATGCCGTAGTCAACAGTTAAGATCGGGACCAGCTTCCTCAACATTGAAGATAATGAGCGTTCTTTTTAGATAAAATGCAGTAAACAGTTGAGACTGGGACCGTTTTAGTGATAAATTGGTTTAATTGAAATAATGTTCGTAGCGGCAGCGGCATTTAAAACGGATTTTAAATGTCGCTGGTTTCAGAGATAAAAATACCGTAGTCAACAATTAATATGGGTACCGTGTCAACTTTCCTTTTCTTTGCAGTAATATCCCTGCTTTTCCTGCGTATGATGTATAGGTTTCACAGTTAATATGTTATAGTAGAGCTTGTTTCCACTGCGGGGAATTTCTACAACGAAGCAAACTGCTTACAACTAAAATTGTTGACTCAAGGATATTGCAAGCCTAGACTAATCAAGGCCCTTAAAAAGTTTTATGGCCGTGATCTCAATATTGTTGATAAGTATGGAGTCACTGTATCCAAACTTATACTGGATATAATTGACTTACCATAATTTTGCCAAATAAATTTCTCTTCTTGAAATAGGTATATCGAGATTTGAACACAAAACAGACAAGACCCATAATTTTACTAACAACATACTTGTAAAACATTGTACAGTCATTTGCAGTTGATTCCAAACAACACGTTAAAAAGGCAAAGTTGGGCCCTAGAAGAGTATTCGCATTTTTTATTGTTTGACTGACCAGTTAGGTGATTGATGGTTGGTTTTTCTCAACAAAAACACTTGATGTATAGATGTTCAGGTAGACCAAAAATAATTTTAATTAATGAGTGCACACTCTCAAAGCCATTTGCACGCTTAAGTAAAACATGAAACAAACTTCCTTGAGTTCTATATATTTTTCTGTTTTATCTAATGGTTCTCGCTTGCCACTCAAACTTTTTTGAAGGAAAGTGCATTTTGAACATCTGTCGACAGATCTTCAGAGATCTCCTTGGATATCATGCCACCTTTTCTTGTTTTTATATAGACATTTCCCGCCACATGCAATGTCTCATATTCAATATATTATATTAACTGTAGGACTTATAGTGTTAGAGTTTTCAGGTCAAAGTTCAGCGTCGATGTAAGTGTAAGAATCTCAGTGACTCCGGCGTAAACCATCATTATTTCAGGCTAATCCCAGGTAAGGTATGAAATATTAATTTTGCGGGTTCAAGCGGTTTATATTATCATGTTAATAAACTCCAAGTTACGGTTAATATTGTTTTTAAAGAGAAATGAAATACACTGCAAATTTCCTCATAAAAGCATGTATTTATTGACCATGTATCACTTGAGGTCCAACATTGTGTCTAACATTAGTCCCAGAAATAGAGGGTACCAACTGTTAAGGGTACGAAATAACAAACATTTCCTGTACAATTCTGTGTTGAATAATCACTAATATCCAGATTTAACATTCTATTTATTACAGTAAGAATGTCACTTAGTGTGTAAATATTTAGATTTATTGTTCAAACTATTTGTTTGTACGCTATCTGTAATTTATGTCGGAAAAGTATATATTTTCCGGAGTCATTGCCGTTGTTGTTTCCAATTTTGCTGTATAAAATTCGTTAAGACTTCCGGGTATAATGGAAAGCGCCTTGGTCTGGAAGAAATATTAGATTAAATTTGCTCTGCTTTGTACGAAAAATTTGTAATTTGACTCAGATATACCAGTTTCTGATTAAGAATCTTTAAAGTGTTCAGAAAAACGTAAGTATTTGTTTCTTGAAAGATTAAAAGCAGTAATATTTCACAGAAAATGTCAGACTTTCTGTGACCGCCAAAAGTCGTGACGAAACAAGGAAAATCTATTTCGCATCCTGATCCAACACACTATTAAAATTCAAATTGTGTGGATAAATTTTTATCTCTAAATGAAACTGACTCCCAAAAATGTGTTTGACAATAATCCAGGTGATGCAACAGAACCCAGGATTGGCATCATGCATGACCACATGGGATATTCTGCAGGGACCATGACGGGGCTAGAGAACGAATAGTTTCGCCTTATATAAGCAATTTTCTTGGGGGTTGGGAGATGCGGTTGTTTTTCCCATAATCAAAGGTGTTTACATCTTGTTACAAATGCAACACTTTTTTTATAGTGTGAATTTCCTCTGACCCTAACACTTATATTACACAAAAAACGGTAGGTATAAAAAGTAGACCTGAAATACATGGTTCCGAACGGCTTTTTTATGATACTGATGTTGTGCCGATAGCTTATACAAATGGATTAAAAACTTGGATATTTTTACTAACTTGGTTGAATAAAAATCGCGGATCGATTCATTAATGTTTCTGGTAAGGCAATATACAATGAGATCGTTCAGACACCCGTAAATCCTGTTATTATAAGAAATTTATAACCTGCATGTAGGTCAGTGTAATTTCCCCTGTTTTTATATAGGATGGCATCATCGCTCCGAAACGGCAACATCAGTATCATAAAAAAGCCGTTCGGAGCCATGTATTTCAGGTCTAGTATAAAAAGTAAACGGGAGAAATAAAATATGTATGCATATATATGTATGATACTGTTCACCAATACGTGTTAGACAGGAGTAAACGGGAGAAATTATAGAGAAGTTAAGTAACATATTTTGTCTACAGTAGGTTCAGTAGTTCAAAAAAATGAACAAAATTTAAAAAAAAGGATTATGACTTTAGATAAGATTTTATGTATTTTACGGGTACCTCGATTATAAGCCCAGGGAGTAAATTAAGCCCAGGGAAGTTTCTCGCGCCCAGGAAGTTTTGGGACACTGTAGAGATGTAAAATTCACATATTTATCAGAGATTATACTCTAGTTTATCATGTAAAAATTTTATATTGATCCATGCAAAAATAACGGAAAAAATTGATCATTGATTTTTTTACCGATCGACAGGCTACGGCGATTGAAGGGAGATAACTCGCGTTGATTACTCTAAGGCTTTCCTGGTGCTGTTCCAGCATATACAAGTAGACATAAAAATCTAACAAGTGATAGCAGAAATTATTATACTGTCATTCTGAAATTTAAAAAAAACCACTCAACCCATGCCGATCGCTCAGTATCATAATAGCCGTTGCTGTCGGATATATAGTGTGCTATGTTATGATTTACTGATTTCTGTCTAGTTTTATTCTGGATTAGAAACCTATAAACACATACACACACACACACACACCATGTTGAACAATGTCTTGATCATAGACAGATCAAAACTGTAGTTTTCGGGGAGGGTCAATATTCAACAGGGTCAATTTTCAACAAAATGAGGTCATAATTGGTCGAGAAAAAAATTATCAACCTGTTAAAAATGACCCCGGATATAAATTTAACAAATTTTGGTCTCAATTTTGAACGTTGAAAAAGCGCCCCGGTTCAATATTCAACCTTGAAAAATGAATCCCGGGTGAAATACTTCATTACACCGGCAACTGTAATCAATATTGTCACCAGTTAAGTGCAAAGAAAATTTTTTGCCTTCGTTCAGATACGTGCGTTCATTTCTAGTTAGTTCTATACAAACATGTACATATATTTCTGACGCAAGGCTTTTATTTCAAACAAGAGCTATAGAGATAGAGTTAAATAAACAGTTCCTGTTGCCAGTAGAATATATCGGTAGTTTACCGGGAACATTTAAAGCACATGATTTTAACATTTCTTCTGCAACAGAATCTAAAATTAAATTGCTATTTTTTTTTTAATTTGCATCTTGAAGACATGGTGCTATTGTCTTCTTTCCTCATCAAAATGTTTTCCATCTTAATATCACATTCAAGATGTTTATCTTTAACCGCCTTTGACAAGCTTTGTAGAGAGAAGTCATAATTGAAAGTATTGTCTGAATTTAGACAGCAACTGTGGCAAAAATAATCTAGTTGTATTTCTTGTAGTTCTTTAAATTGGGCCTTGCTTATCCCCTCGCATTTAATATGAAACCACTTATCACATATCTTGCATGCGATGGTGTTGATACCACATTTCTTATTACAAACCCCACATAAAAAAGTTGCCATTTTTGCAGTTTCAAATTTATTCCTCATATCAATTAGTAACAGTGTTCACTTTAGTGTTTTGGCTTACATAACTCACACTTGTCAGAGATAACTTTATCCTTGATAAAGTCGGGTTCTTGATCATTACTGGACAAAAATAATCTACATTACTAAAACTTGTCATAGATAACTTTATCCTTGATAAAGACGGGTTCTTGATCATTACTGGAGCGTGTCTAATTAATTAATCTCAGACGTCTGATGACAGGACTCACACCGTTAATCCCATAATTACCAGGTGCTCGTAATTAATATATTACTCGTATTATCTTTTGTAAACAATTTGAGGAAAAAAGGTTATTAATAATTTTAAATAAGTAAGTCTTTAAGATAAATAAAAGAGAAAAATTATTATTTTAAAGATATAAGAAAACAAGGATTATTTTTTTAATTACAAAATATGTCTTTCAGAATTAAATTGTGACTATGTCTTTTCTTCTAGACATTTCTTCTTTCGACCTAATCTTCGTTTCATTATCATTATTATCAAAATCCACAGTGTGTGCAATATTATGTAAATAATTAGACAAATTCATCTTTCCCAACAGTCTTGCAATATTTTCTTAATTAAAACAAAAATAACGATATCTTCTTTATTATGTTGAAAAGTCGCTTTACATGTTAAATTGTCAAGTGCATTTAGCTATTTCTTAAACTTTATATTTTAAGTGATTCATTCTATATGTCATATTAATAAATGTCTTAGAGTAATCACGCGAGTTATCTCCCTTTAGTCGCCATAGCCTGTCAATGGGTAAAAAAAATCAATGATCAATTTCTTTGTTATTTTTGCATAGATCAATATAAAATTTTTACATGATAAAACAAATTACACTTAGTCTAATTTTTAAAAAAACATCGGTAAAAAATAAAAATTAATTTTAAAGAAACCATATTAAAATTAATTTTAATTGAAGAAACTACACTTCGAACTGTTTTTTAGAAAAAGAAAAAGATGGTAATTTCACTCATTTGGCTACAAATATAAATTCAGTAGCTTGTTTTGACAGCTAAAAGACGATGTTTAGGTCAGCAAAAATTAAAAAGGTTATTATTTCTTTGAGAGCCGAGAATCTGTCCGGTTTTATTTATTTATTTTATCAATTTATTAGTATTATTACTTTTTTATTGTAAAAAATAAAACCCATCCCGAAAAAATCTATTCCCTCTTAAATAATGTTGGGACTGAAATGAAATGGAAGAAATAGTGATAACCATCAGCAGCATTTAAAACGTTTTGAATTATACATTAATTTTATTTTATGTTTCTGGTACATGTAATACACGATGTATTTCTCTTTCATTTCAATATACCACACATTACAGTAATGATAAATAAACGTTTAGCGTACAAGCTAACCGCTTAAAATACATTTTTACGATAACGCTTTTTAATACCAATCTTTCCAACTTTATTATTTTCAGTGAAGAGTTTGAATTCAATACAATAAATAAGAAATTTTCAAAAATTAAAATGAGGCGAATGTATTCAGTGAAAAATGATAAATAATTACAATGTCAACTAGAGATTGTAACTGGGATACCAGTTACGTATGATTCCCCACCATCCATAATCTATATATCGTCTAAAATATACACCTGCTGATGGACTGATCTCGAGATGGATCGATAGTATCCATTATTAGTAATCGAAAGCTAACTAAGAGAAAGGGCGGAAGACAAGTAAATTTAAAGTTAACATCGAATTGTACAATTATAATTCGAGTAGTATTCATTTTTAAAAATATTTTCATTCCCTCATACCCCATTGTTGCAACAACGTTTTTTGTTAAAAGAAACCAATTGATCACGGGAGTCCGAATCTGCATGTTTAAATTTATAATTTTTTTTAAATGTATGTAAATTTTACAAGTTCAATAGATCAGAATCATGCGTTCTGTCTTCTAACATAGACCCTATCCATTAATTTGGCAATTACAATTAGCTGGTGTATTTTGATTGGACAAGTATTCAACTTTGATTGATAGCAAATCTATTTCACAAACTGTGAGGTGTTTAACCAACAAATTTGATTGACGTGTGTCATGTCTGTGAAGTAGCCATAACCTACATATTTAATTTAATGGATAATTGACAAAGAGATTAAAGCAATTATACATATCAAAACATGTAATAATGCTATTAAATTTGTTTACAATTCTTTGAATAGGAATTTAATCCTGTAAAATTGCCTTAAGAAATGAAATCAAGTATGCCATAAGATAGTGTTTCTTGACTGAGGGTGGGTGTTAAGAATTCTGGCTTCCCACCCCTACCCTCTCTTGAAAAGGATTTCCTGGAGGTTTTTATCACTCTTTTCAAAAGTCCATAATGAACAAGAAAATATACAGATGAGTGGAAGGGATTTTAACTATTTAAAAGCTATACATGTACATAGCACCACCCACAGTGGGAAATGACCTTAGATGCTCTTTATTAATATCACTCTATTCAACTTTTCTTAAGGAACCAGAAAATACATAAATCAGGGGTGGGGATTTCAAAAGTTTAAAATTAACTTAGCACCACCCAGCCCTACCCTTCAGTGGGAAAGGACCTTAGGTGTCTTTGATTAGTGTCATTCTTTTCATTTTATCATTAAGAACCAGAAAATATATAGTTTAGGGGTGGGGATATCAACAGTAAAAGTTATCACAAAGCCATATTTTCAACAGTTTAAAAGTTATAACAAAGCCCTATATATGGTTTTATAGCACACCGCAAAGTGTTTAAGGAAAAATTAGTGATTTTTGTTTTTAAGACCCCATCTTCCTGTCCCTCCCCCAATAAATACCCATGGATGTAAAAACTTTAATGGTGTAGGAACCTATCCTAAAATTTTGAACGAGATTGAATGATGCGTTTAACTTGTTTGGCAGTGCTGATAAAAATTTGATATATTTTTAACAATTTAATACCTAGTAACTGAGAATTTATTCAGAACAAATTCTGTATGTGAGAAAGAGGTTAGTCACTTAATTAACATGTAGTTCATTAACATTCAATCATTTTTGTTTAGTGCTTAACTTTATACATTAATTCAGATTACCCATTTTTATCGGGCGCTCATATATCTGAGAAACTGAATAAGAAAGAAGAAGATTCTGTAAGAGTTATCTCTCTTTGTACGTATTGGACAGAAAGATGTTTGGTATTAAATTATGCAATTAACACGCACCGACCGCTGAGCCGTCGAGATAGAAAAAAATTTGATCATCTATCCATATCTACCAAGATAGCAGATTGTTGGTACCAAATTTCATCGAAACCCATCATACCGTTTCCGAGTTCTGCACCGGACAATTTTAGTTCTGCACCAGACGATTTTAAGGAAAAAAAAATTATAAAAATAATAATAATAATAATAATAAGAAGAAGAAACAGAACAAAAACAATATGATTCCCCACCTTTGGGTGGGGAATCATAATTATTCAAAATATACATATATGACAAGAATTAGCTACTGTGTTGTCATAATGGTCTTGTAATTCTGTCGGACTAATTTTTTTTTTTTGATGCTTAAAATGATACATTTGCATCATTTTTTCATCTGACAATACAGGTATTTAATTATTTTATTGGAACTTCAGAAACGATAAATTATTGGGACAGGCATAATACTACATAATACTATTACTGGACGAAGTTTTTGGATTATGTACTTATGCAGTAATTAATATCCTTTATTACCCGATCAAAACAATCTTTCTGCATATTAGATTATGCTATTACCATTAATAAATTAATTAATAATATATTAATTATAATTTTTATTATATATATATAATATATATTAATATAACATTACCATTTATTAATTTTATAATAATAATTTAATTAACAAAATAATTCGATCTTTTACTATATAAATCCGACTCTAAAATTATACTGTCGAATAATCATGTCACCTCTGCTTATTGACACCCACAGTTTACAAGAGTTACCTTTCTTTGACATTACATAGTTACGACACGGACGCACAATTTTAGCTGTAAAATACTTAATCTTACCTAAAGCCATAATTCTTTTTAGCTCACCTGAGCTGAAAGCACAGATGAGCTATTGCTATCCATCTTCGTCCGTTGTGCGTCGTCCGTCATCCATCGTGCATAAACTTTTTACATTTTAATCTTCTCCTCCAAAACCACAGGGCCAAATTTAATGAAATTTGGTAACCATCATGCCTTGGTGAAGCCCTTTCAGATTTGCACAAATTGCTAATTATCTTAAAAATTATTAACTTTTTATATAGGCATGTATATTGGAATATTGTAGATATTGACATAACGATCATTTTGATACATTGGTCAAGGTCATATGTTGACAGGTCAAGGTCACAGCTGCAGAAGATGACTTAAATTGCTAGTTATCTTTAAAACTATTAACTTTTTGTATAGGCATGTATATTAGAATATTGTAGGTATTAACATGGCGATCATTTTGATATATGGTTCAAGGTTATATGTTCAAAGGTCAAGGTCATATCAACATAGGAATACTAACATTATTAATTATCTTGAAAACTATTAATTTCATGCATAGGCATGTATATTAGAATATTGTAGGTATTGACATGACAATCATAAATGGTTTGAGGTCATATATGTTCAAAGGTCAAGGACATACCTGCATTAGTATACTGAAATTTATTAATGATTTGGAAATTATTCATTGCAATTCAGTTACTTCATGCATATTAAATAAGCTACTTATAAATGAAATGTGAGTGAATATATTTCTGATTAAGTTTTATGGGACTTCTTAACTTAAGAAAAATTTTCAAGTTTCTGTACTCAATATATTGTCTATTGCACTTTACAAACAATATTGGACATATCTTCAGGTGAGCGTTAAGGCCCATGGGCCTCTTGTTTTAATTTTGTTTATTTTTTTGAACTGCATCTACTGAACCTACCGTAGACAAAATATGTTAATTAACTTCTCTATAATTTCTCCCATTTACTCCTGTCTAACACGTATTGGTGAACAGTATCATACATATGCATACATATTTTCGCCATAAAATCGTTAAAAATCATCCTAGAGTTATAATTTTTTTAATATGTTCATTTTTTTAAAACAGCATCTAAAGAACCTACCGTAGGCAAAATATGTCAATTAACTTTTCTTATATTTCTCCCGTTTACTCCTGTTTACTTTTTATACCTATTTTTATTTAAATGTAAGAGTTAAGTGAGGTCACGTAGTCTTATTTTAAAAATGAAAGAAGAGGTGGGCAATTAACAGTCAAGAAATTGATCCAAATCTCATACCAGCAGCATTTTGAAACATATCAATGTTTTTGGAAGAAAAACCATTCCCTTATCAACTGAGTATGTTAATTTTTTTTAAAAAGTTTCACTAATATTTCAGTCAAAAGTGAAATGTGGTAGTGCCTTTCCGACAGCAGTTGGTATCGGAAAATCGTTGTTTTTTGCTATACAAATTTTTTTGACCATACACATGGCCATCAAGCATTAAGTGTGTTAGGGTCAAAGGAAATTTTGACTACGTATTGTATACTTTTTGTATGAGATATTTATTCCCACAAAGCATTAATGAAACAAGTAAAACTAGTCTGAATTTTCTCTGACTCTACTTTTATGTTTAGAGGCTATGTGTAGGTTCAAAATTTCTATATTAAAACCTGAGATTTTTTATACGCCCGTCATATGACGGGACGTATTATGTTACGGTGCTGTCCGTCCGGGCGGGCGGGTGGGCGTCTGTTAACAATTTGTATTCCGTTCAATAGAGACCACAAACATTTATGGATTCAAATGAAATTTGGTATACAGCTTTACCATGGTAATACCTTGTGCAAGTTCGAATTACAACTTTTTCGGATTATTTTTGGAGGAGTTATGCCCCTTTTTTAACTTAGAAATTTTTGTATGTATGACCATGTGGTTTCCGATCATCAGAGCATACAACTATTTATGGATTCAAATGAAATTTGGTATACACATTTACGATGTTATTATCTGGTGCAAGTTCGAATTACAACTTTTTCAGATTATTTTTGGAGGAGTTATGCCCCTTTTTTAACTTAAAACACCTTTTTATCATACTGCACAGATCACGACAACAGTTCAAATTATAATTAAGCTTTATAGATATAAATTATTTCAGGTTGGTTAAAAAAAAGGTTCTCAAAACATTAAGACAAAAAATGTATTTGTTTCCTAAAATCTTCCTGCATGCAATGCTTAACACATGAAAACACTGCCATGACCTAACATTATATTTTAAACTTCTTCCTTCCTGGAAATGAATATGAATTATATAGCAGTCTACCACTATCCATTTAGCAATATATTTTTACATACATATATCCTAGTTGTACTTATACTTCTCAGTAAGGAATGGAACAATCTAGAGGATTAGTGACGAATTCATTCGGAACATCCTCTGGATGTGAAATGATAAAGGCGACAACTTTCTCTTTTTTAGCAGCATATATTTGCATCTTGGGGACCTTGAAAACTCCTCGATAGATTTTGCTAAAAATTTCTGAGGTTATGGAGTCTAATGCGATCTAGCTATCTAACTTGGTGAAATTTTTGGGAAAAATTGGTATCATACTTAATTTTGGGGTCAAACATGCAAAAAATGAATTTTTCCAAAAAACAATTACGTTTAACGCACTCCTGTTCAATAACAGTTCATTGTACGAAAAAGTCGTCCATTGACCGAAAAATGTTTAAGATCTGACGGAAAAGACGGTATTTTTATATTTTTTCTATCTTTTACATAAAATCCACAATAACTGTTTAAAGTCGGCGCTATCATCCAAAAACAATTTAACGTACCGTTTTGAATTCGTACCCATATTAAAGTAACCAATTCTTTACCAAATTATTGGTAGGTTTGGCACTTATCCGTTAGGTCTGTGTCAAACTTTTGAGTGGCAAGTTCTGTGGATGAGCTCTACTGATAGAAATCCTCTAGATTGTTCCATTCTTTCCCGCGAAACCCCTAAAGGTGTTGCCACACTAGTAAATAGTACTACTCGATCAATATAACACGGGCGTATAATGCTACGCTCGGCGGTGCTCTTGTTGACACCATGTCATAATGATTGCCTCTTCATTTGCTTTGGGCTGGAAATATTAGAACCATAGAAAAAAATCAGAAGGTTTAAACTTATTGTAGAATCATTAATATTCATTGGGTTAAAATTTCATGGTTTTTCATTTTTAAAAAATTCCATTGGTAGAAATTTTTGTGGAATTCAGTTTTGTGAAAATAAATCCCATTGAGGGCAATGGAAATTAAAAATTTTCAATGACATTTAAATTCGTGGTTTTCAGTAACCCACGAAAATAACGAAATTTAATCCCCCACGAATATTTGTGATTTTACAGTATTTATTGGTCACACATTTACCAATGTCAGAGTAGAGAATTTTGTCACTTAGATAGACAATCTTTTTTATTCTTATAAGACTCTTACCTAAGTTGTTTGTTTACAAAAGATGTTATAAGAGACTATTGCCTATGTTGAATTTTTACATAGCAATCCTAATAAAGATTAAAAAATGCTTGAGTCAGATGCCTGGAACTAAAATTGACATCACACTAGATTGAAATTTTCATTCAAAAGCCCTTCTCATTGTAATTCACACTTCAATCCTAATTTATTGAATTTGTTTTTGATACCTTTGTAGGATCAGGTGTTATAGATGGATGTTGCCGGGGTAACAGAAATAACTTTAAAGCAAGATGTTTTAAATATAGTAAGTATAAATATGGAGGGTTTGTATTCTATTTTATTTTTGTGTTACTGTGTTGGTTATTGTTACAAAATTATCATAGAAAATCTGTTTACATTTATTGTAAAAATAAATTTTGTTATCACGTGTTCATTCGCTCACTTGAGCTTGAAAAATCACTACATGTATCCTAAAAGAATTATAACTTGTTTCACTGAAAGTGTTGCACTTGATGACATGTAATCAGTATGTTGAATATACTGAGTATGTGAAAAAGGGTGGAAAATTTCAAGATGAAAATTACCAGAGGTGAAAATTAATGATCCTTTCTGTGAGAGTTTCATATCTTTGAAAATTTTAGAACTCTGTACTCTATTAGCAAAAAAAGGAATAAGTCTGTCTATATGTCACCGATAACTCTATTAGCAAAGAAAGGAATAAGTCTGTCTATATGTCACCGATAACTCTATTAGCAAAGAAAGGAATAAGTCTGTCTATATGTCACCGATAACTCTATTAGCAAAGAAAGGAATAAGTCTGTCTATATGTCACCAATAACTCTGTTAGCAAAGAAAGGAATAAGTCTGTCTATATGTCACCAATAACTGTTAGCAAAGAAAGGGATAAGTCTGTCTATATGTCACCAATAACTGTTAGCAAAGAAAGGTATTAGTCTGTCTATATGTCACCAATAACTCTGTTAGCAAAGAAAGGAATAAGTCTGTCTATATGTCACCAATAACTGTTAGCAAAGAAAGGGATAAGTCTGTCTATATGTCACCAATAACTGTTAGCAAAGAAAGGAATAAGTCTGTCTATATGTCACCAATAACTCTGTTAGCAAAGAAAGGAATAAGTCTGTCTATATGTCACCAATAACTCTGTTAGCAAAGAAAGGAATAAGTCTGTCTATATGTCACCGATAACTCTGTTAGCAAAGAAAGGAATAAGTCTGTCTATATGTCACCGATAACTCTGTTAACAAAGAAAGGAATAAGTCTGTCTATATGTCACCGATAACTCTGTTAGCAAAGAAAGGAATAAGTCTGTCTATATGTCACCGATAACTCTATTAGCAAAGAAAGGAATAAGTCTGTCTATATGTCACCAATAACTCTGTTAGCAAAGAAAGGAATAAGTCTGTCTATATGTCACCGATAACTCTGTTAGCAAAGAAAGGAATAAGTCTGTCTATATGTCACCGATAACTCTATTAACAAAGAAAGGAATAAGTCTGTCTATATGTCACCAATAACTCTGTTAGCAAAGAAAGGAATAAGTCTGTCTATATGTCACCAATAACTCTGTTAGCAAAGAAAGGAATAAGTCTGTCTATATGTCACCGATAACTCTATTAACAAAGAAAGGAATAAGTCTGTCTATATGTCACCAATAACTCTGTTAGCAAAGAAAGGAATAAGTCTGTCTATATGTCACCAATAACTCTGTTAGCAAAGAAAGGAATAAGTCTGTCTATATGTCACCGATAACTCTATTAGCAAAGAAAGGAATAAGTCTGTCTATATGTCACCAATAACTCTATTAGCAAAGAAAGGAATAAGTCTGTCTATATGTCACCAATAACTCTGTTAGCAAAGAAAGGAATAAGTCTGTCTATATGTCACCGATAACTCTGTTAGCAAAGAAAGGAATAAGTCTGTCTATATGTCACCGATAACTCTGTTAACAAAGAAAGGAATAAGTCTGTCTATATGTCACCGATAACTCTGTTAGCAAAGAAAGGAATAAGTCTGTCTATATGTCACCGATAACTCTATTAACAAAGAAAGGAATAAGTCTGTCTATATGTCACCCATAACTCTGTTAGCAAAGAAAGGAATAAGTCTGTCTATATGTCACCGATAACTCTGTTAGCAAAGAAAGGAATAAGTCTGTCTATATGTCACCGATAACTCTATTAACAAAGAAAGGAATAAGTCTGTCTATATGTCACCAATAACTCTGTTAGCAAAGAAAGGAATAAGTCTGTCTATATGTCACCAATAACTCTGTTAGCAAAGAAAGGAATAAGTCTGTCTATATGTCACCAATAACTCTATTAGCAAAGAAAGGAATAAGTCTGTCTATATGTCACCAATAACTCTATTAGCAGCAAAGAAAGGAATAAGTCTGTCTATATGTCACCGATAACTCTATTAACAAAGAAAGGAATAAGTCTGTCTATATGTCACCAATAACTCTGTTAGCAAAGAAAGGAATAAGTCTGTCTATATGTCACCGATAACTCTGTTAGCAAAGAAAGGAATAAGTCTGTCTATATGTCACCGATAACTCTATTAACAAAGAAAGGAATAAGTCTGTCTATATGTCACCAATAACTCTGTTAGCAAAGAAAGGAATAAGTCTGTCTATATGTCACCAATAACTCTGTTAGCAAAGAAAGGAATAAGTCTGTCTATATGTCACCGATAACTCTATTAGCAAAGAAAGGAATAAGTCTGTCTATATGTCACCAATAACTCTATTAGCAAAGAAAGGAATAAGTCTGTCTATATGTCACCAATAACTCTGTTAGCAAAGAAAGGAATAAGTCTGTCTATATGTCACCGATAACTCTATTAACAAAGAAAGGAATAAGTCTGTCTATATGTCACCAATAACTCTGTTAGCAAAGAAAGGAATAAGTCTGTCTATATGTCACCAATAACTCTGTTAGCAAAGAAAGGAATAAGTCTGTCTATATGTCACCGATAACTCTATTAACAAAGAAAGGAATAAGTCTGTCTATATGTCACCAATAACTCTGTTAGCAAAGAAAGGAATAAGTCTGTCTATATGTCACCAATAACTCTGTTAGCAAAGAAAGGAATAAGTCTGTCTATATGTCACCGATAACTCTATTAGCAAAGAAAGGAATAAGTCTGTCTATATGTCACCAATAACTCTATTAGCAAAGAAAGGAATAAGTCTGTCTATATGTCACCAATAACTCTGTTAGCAAAGAAAGGAATAAGTCTGTCTATATGTCACCGATAACTCTGTTAGCAAAGAAAGGAATAAGTCTGTCTATATGTCACCGATAACTCTGTTAACAAAGAAAGGAATAAGTCTGTCTATATGTCACCGATAACTCTGTTAGCAAAGAAAGGAATAAGTCTGTCTATATGTCACCGATAACTCTATTAACAAAGAAAGGAATAAGTCTGTCTATATGTCACCAATAACTCTGTTAGCAAAGAAAGGAATAAGTCTGTCTATATGTCACCGATAACTCTGTTAGCAAAGAAAGGAATAAGTCTGTCTATATGTCACCGATAACTCTATTAACAAAGAAAGGAATAAGTCTGTCTATATGTCACCAATAACTCTGTTAGCAAAGAAAGGAATAAGTCTGTCTATATGTCACCAATAACTCTGTTAGCAAAGAAAGGAATAAGTCTGTCTATATGTCACCGATAACTCTATTAGCAAAGAAAGGAATAAGTCTGTCTATATGTCACCAATAACTCTATTAGCAAAGAAAGGAATAAGTCTGTCTATATGTCACCAATAACTCTGTTAGCAAAGAAAGGAATAAGTCTGTCTATATGTCACCGATAACTCTATTAGCAAAGAAAGGAATAAGTCTGTCTATATGTCACCAATAACTCTATTAGCAAAGAAAGGAATAAGTCTGTCTATATGTCACCAATAACTCTATTAGCAAAAAAAGGAATAAGTCTGTCTATATGTCACCAATAACTCTGTTAGCAAAGAAAGGAATAAGTCTGTCTATATGTCACCAATAACTCTGTTAGCAAAGAAAGGAATAAGTCTGTCTATATGTCACCAATAACTCTGTTAGCAAAGAAAGGAATAAGTCTGTCTATATGTCACCGATAACTCTGTTTGCAAAGAAAGGAATAAGTCTGTCTATATGTCACCAATAACTCTGTTAGCAAAGAAAGGAATAAGTCTGTCTATATGTCACCGATAACTCTATTAGCAAAGAAAGGAATAAGTCTGTCTATATGTCACCAATAACTCTATTAGCAAAGAAAGGAATAAGTCTGTCTATATGTCACCGATAACTCTATTAGCAAAGAAAGGAATAAGTCTGTCTATATGTCACCAATAACTCTATTAGCAAAGAAAGGAATAAGTCTGTCTATATGTCACCGATAACTCTGTTTGCAAAGAAAGGAATAAGTCTGTCTATATGTCACCAATAACTCTGTTAGCAAAGAAAGGAATAAGTCTGTCTATATGTCACCAATAACTCTATTAGCAAAGAAAGGAATAAGTCTGTCTATATGTCACCGATAACTCTATTAGCAAAGAAAGGAATAAGTCTGTCTATATGTCACCAATAACTCTATTAGCAAAGAAAGGAATAAGTCTGTCTATATGTCACTGATAACTCTATTAGCAAAGAAAGGAATAAGTCTGTCTATATGTCACCAATAACTCTATTAGCAAAGAAAGGAATAAGTCTGTCTATATGTCACCGATAACTCTATTAGCAAAGAAAGGAATAAGTCTGTCTATATGTCACCGATAACTCTATTAGCAAAGAAAGGAATAAGTCTGTCTATATGTCACCAATAACTCTATTAGCAAAGAAAGGAATAAGTCTGTCTATATGTCACCAATAACTCTATTAGCAAAGAAAGGAATAAGTCTGTCTATATGTCACCGATAACTCTATTAGCAAAGAAAGGAATAAGTCTGTCTATATGTCACCGATAACTCTATTACCAAAGAAAGGAATAAGTCTGTCTATATGTCACCAATAACTCTATTAGCAAAGAAAGGAATAAGTCTGTCTATATGTCACCGATAACTCTATTAGCAAAGAAAGGAATAAGTCTGTCTATATGTCACCAATAACTCTATTAGCAAAGAAAGGAATAAGTCTGTCTATATGTCACCGATAACTCTATTAGCAAAGAAAGGAATAAGTCTGTCTATATGTCACCAATAACTCTATTAGCAAAGAAAGGAATAAGTCTGTCTATATGTCACCAATAACTCTGTTAGCAAAGAAAGGAATAAGTCTGTCTATATGTCACCGATAACTCTGTTAGCAAAGAAAGGAATAAGTCCGTCTATATGTCACCGATAACTCTATTAGCAAAGAAAGGAATAAGTCTGTCTATATGTCACCAATAACTCTATTAACAAAGAAAGGGATAAGTCTGTCTATATGTCACCAATAACTCTGTTAGCAAAGAAAGGGGTTATTCTGTCTATATGTCACCAATAACTCTGTTAGCAAAGAAAGGGGTTAGTCCATCTATATGTCACCATTAACCCTGTTAGCAAAGAAAGGGATTAGTCTGTCTATATGTCACCATTAACCCTGTTAGCAAAGAAAGGGATTAGTCTGTCTATATGTCACTAATAACTGTTAGCAAAGAAAGGAATTAGTCTGTCTATGTGTCACCAATAACTGTTAGCAAAGAAAGGAATTAGTCTGTCGATATGTCACCAATAGATTTTCTTTTGACTGACAAAATATAATTCTTTTTAACAATTATCAATTGTGGATTATTTTTTTTTAATTTAAAAAAAAAAAATTGAAAATCTACAAATGACCTATTTATAACAAAATTACCGATAAATAGTTTCAACATTCAAGGTTTAAACTTTGAATAATGAAATATAATTATGTTTCAGTGTAAAAGGCTTTCTGGTTTAGGAGAAGAATGCTTTTTCTTGTGTGCCAACATCAAAGAAAAAACATCTAATTTTATGGGATCATCAATTGGTCAAGATTTTTTATCAAGTAGACTGGACATTGTTGAACAGTTCTATCAATATTGTATAGGTATGTATGTACTATTATACATGTTGTAGATGTGTGTCTTTGTATGTCTGTCTGTTCAATTGTTGGTTGTACCCTCAGTGGTACCCAGATATTTTTCAAAATTTGCACTACATTCTAAAAAATACAGATCAAGTTCAGTTTTCAACACAATCCTAGTCATAGTAAAAAGTAAAAAATATATATATATATATAAGTACAAATTAAGTGTTTAATACCATAATATACAGAAAAAAAGTAAATTTTAGATTGTTTTGTTTTTTACTTTCTCCAAAACATGACAGGATATTTATTGTCTCTATAGATGCTCTGTTTTGAACAGTTTCTGTAATATCTTGGCTATACAGTATATACTATATATAGTATCTCTTTATATAACTCTTCCCTCACCTGTAGATGGTATCATCTTTTACAGTAAATTTGTGAGTGGCAGTACACCCTCCCCTGACACTATTAAATTATTTATATGTACTATTTGTGAATTATTGATGATGCTGTAAAATTATCAGTCTGTACAAGCTAGTTATCTGGTGACATTTGTCATCCTCCCGTAAGGCTAAACTTTCCCCTTTCTCATTCTTATTCAAAATTTCCCAGCTTCAATAAACATTTGATTCCAAAATTTCCTTAAAGTTAAAACTTTTAATAACTTTTCAAATAATAAGAAATGATTTAAAATTGTTAAGCAAATTTTACCAGCATTAATAAATCTCACAATAAATATACTGAGTCATCAGTAGTACATGTATATAGAGATTGGTATTGATGTGAATGCATCATGTGTGTAACTTGTCCATCGTATGTCTGTGTCTAGGTTATGTAAGTTTAAGTGTATTATAATAGACTTTAAAAAGTCAGATTTAGTGTCGCCTCACTACTAAAAAAAATCTATTTGATGTTTTATCTTTCAGAAAAACAGAAGATTCAGACCGTTGATTTACAATCTGTTATTGAAATAGCCAATACTCTAAACCAGGATAGCGCTGTTATCTTAGAGGATGGAGAAAACATTGTGCAACAAGTTACGGAGGCAGCAGAGTCGGCAGTGTTAACAGATGCTTCTGCTGTTCAAGCCACTGAGGTGGCTACTAATGTTGTAGAGACAACCAACTCAGTGCAGTCTCAAACGCCCTATAATACAGATGGTGATAATTATTATGTGTTGGATGTTCAGCCAGAGGATGAAGAAGGTGAAGAGATTGTTGTTGAAGGTATCCTGGATAATGGACAAATACAGATAAAACTTGAGAATAATAGATTAGTGGAAAGCAGCTTTATTAAAGAAGAAGGAGTTTACAAATGCAATGAGTGTGACAAAGTCTTCAAGAAACGATGTCTATTGGCTAGTCATGCTTGGGTTCACACAGGTGTTAAAGAACATGAATGTCCTACCTGTGGTAAAAAATATGCTAATTTTCTAACCCTTAAAAAGCACGTTGGACTTCATACAAAGACCAATAAATACCAATGTGACATGTGTGAAAAAAGTTTTTATACAATGACAAAATTGATGGTTCACAAAAGAACTCACACAGGTGAAAAACCATTTCCTTGTGAAATATGCGGCAAGAGGTTTGTTACGAATACTGTGCGGAAAGCTCACATGGCTGTACATTCTGAGGAACGTCCATTTAAATGTGATTTATGTGATAAATCCTTTAAACTGAGAAAAGCTCTTGTCCAACACAAAAGGTCACATACTACAGAATTCCGAAAATCTTTTCCATGTGAGCCATGTGGAAAAGTATTTAAGAAAGAGATAACCTACAAAGGGCATTTAATGATACACCATGGTGGAGAAAATCCTTTCAAATGCCATATCTGTAACCGGGGGCTGAAAAATTCAATATTGTTGAAGCGACATATGGAGACCCATAACGAAGAAAACCAATATACCTGTGCAATTTGTCAGAAAGAGTTTAAGACAAAAAAGAACCACGATTCCCACATGATGCAACATAAGAAGGGAAAGTTGCTTAAATTTGAATGTGAGACATGCCACAAAGTATTTCGTAAAGAAAATGCTTATAAAATACACTTGGTGGAGCATGGTGGAGATAGTCCGTTTTCATGCAAGGTATGTGGAAAAGGTTTCTTCAGGAAAATCAAACTTCAGCATCATTTGATGACACATAATAAATTTAAAATGTTCCGATGTGATAAATGTCCAAAACGGTTTCATACACCATTAAATTTGAAAAATCACAAGAATAACATGCATAGATATAACAAACACAGATGTGAAATCTGTAGCAGATGTTTCTGGTTGCCTAATATCTTACAAAAACACATGAAAACTCATGAAAAACAGAAAAACTGTACAAAATGTGGGATGGAATTCCGTCAGGTTACCCAGCTTCGAAGACATCTACAAGCTGCTACCAAAGTGAGAAAATACAAATGTGCCTCTTGTTGTTTGTCATTTGATCGCCAATCAAAATTGAAAATTCATAGCCAGATCCACTTGCCTTGTAAACCATTAATGTGTGAGAGATGTGGAGCTCGATTTGCCCATATATCTACCTTAAATAAGCATGAAAAATTACACAAGCGAAATGACGAAGAAGACCGTATGATTCCAGATATAAAATTTGATGTTGAAAAAGGAGAAATTAGTTATTTTGATGCAAATGGTGATGCCCATCCTTTGGATGAAGATTTTTTGGCTAAAAGTAAAGACGCTCAAAAAAACATGATTACAAATGGGAAATTTAAAAAAGAAAACGAAATTGTAAACAACAAGGATAGCAATGTTGACATGGAACTAGATAATGAAGAGATGAATACAGATACTCCTAAAGAAGATGAAAATCAATCCCCAAGAAAGTCAAGTCGAAGAACTACCTCTAAAGTTTTATCAACAAATGATCAATCAGAAGATGAAAGTGAACTCAAATCACCTGAAAAAACCAGCACTAGATGTTCAGTGAAAGATACGCCTGAAAAAGGAACAAAAGATTCAGGTACAACAGAGTCTCCAAAAATGACAACAAGGAATACACCTAGAGGTGTAACTAAAGGAACACCAAAAAATGAAACAAAGGCAACTGGAAAAGGCTCAATGAAGGAAACACCCAAAAAATTAACTAAAGAAACACCCAAAAGATCATCAAAAGAGACCCCAAAATCTTCATTAAAGGAAAAGTTGAAAAGTTCAGCCAAGGAAACCCCAAAAAGCCTCAAGAAATCAAAAGCTGATTTATTTCAATGTAAAGAATGTAAAATGCAGTTTTCTTGTACAATGGATTTGGATCGACATCTACAATCAGCATCAGAACAGAGGGCATATAAATGTGAAAAGTGTTGTGTGACATGTTCAAGGATGTCATTACTCAAAAAACACATGACCGAGGTACATGAAGAAGATGATTCGTGAAAATTTGTTATGTTAAATCGTTGTTTATCTGTTATTTAGATTTTTAAAAATTTCACTGATCTAGAAATAACTAATCTGGTCTTCCATTTGAGTTTTAACTTCAAGGGGTCAAAGTTCAATCTTAACTTTTTATATAGCAGTGACGATAGCCTGCAGTTTTTCAAATTTAAAGAGTCGTAACAAAGTTTCTAAAGTCAAATGGAACCCCTGATTGATGTTTCTAGTATTTATAAGATATGAAAACTTAGAAATGGGATTTTGTAGATAATGTAAATAATCAGTAAATTTCATATACTGTAAATTTGGATTTTTTTAAAATGTTAATTTTCGCATTCATTTGCATGAGTATTAGAATCCATGAAAAACAAAAGGTGTCATGAAATTTAAATTTTATGCAAATTATGTTTATTTTGATAAACTGGCTCTTAAATACCTGAAAAAAATTAAAAGTATTTTTTTTAAGAATTCACAAAAAAGGTAAAAAATTTTCCAATTTACAGTATCTAAACAGGGCATTTTAATACCTATATAGTTTTAATTAATGATATTAGTGAATTTTTAGCAGTTTTGTCTTTTTGTCATATCAAAAACGCTGTACAAAGTTCCTAATCAGTCATCTTAAAAAGGAGTACCAGAATATATAAATTTCCAAAAGTTTGCAAATTTTTTTTCAGAAAATCTGTAAAATCATACAAAAGTAAACACTTTGCTGAAAGAAGAAAATGTTTTTATATCTGTAGGTTTCTGACTTTTAAGATGTGTGTGGTGAATTGTAATTTTATTTCTTAAAATCATTGCATTAGCAATTAAAAAAATTATAGCTGATTAGAAAGTTTTGTTAAGTGTTCTAAGTTACATGTGTATTTTTTATTATTTTTTTTCTGTTCATTGTGGTAGCATGTGTGTGTGGACCATGAAATGTAACTGGTAACAAAAATGAATTTTAGTATTGTAAATAGTCCATAGTTGAATGAAGTGGACATGAATCCAAGGGTTGCTCTGCCATTTTACCAATTTAGCCAATTGCTATTTTTAACAATTTTGACTCCCAAGTTTTTGATTTTAGCTAATATTTTAGCTTTAAAATTTTCATTTATATCATTATGAGCTTTTAGTTTCTGAGGTTCATTCAAACTGTTTCTAATAAATTGGCACCAGATTTTACAGTTAACTACTTTTCTGGTTCCTATACTTTTTGTGAGCCTGAGTTTACCCTGGAATCAACAAATACATGTGATTTTACCTTGGTACAGTAAATTACTTATGTTTATATGATCATATATGGTTTAGAATTCTACTTCTAAAATTCTTTATTTTAAATCAAGAAGCTGTATTTTTGTGTAACTTGATTGTGAACAGTATATTGCCAGATATCAACACTAAGCTGACAGGTAACAAAAAAGATGAGTAAACAATGTATAACTTGCTATAGAGTCAACCCCTACTACATAAAGTCTATCCTGTTTGAGGTATCACCAATGAATTTTACTGTAAAATGAACCTCTATTATATTATAAACAATAACTTCAAAAATAAAATTATCCCATGAAATGGTACATGTATGTTTTCCTAGAATTTATTTCCATGTAAATTTGACACCAAAAAAAAAAAAAAAATGATATCAGAAATTAAAAAATTTGTTCAAAATTTTTAGATATTTTATGACACCATGTAATGCTACCCATGTACATGTAATTTTCTTATTTACTGACAGATTATTGACATTTATTTTTATTGAACACTGCTGACATGATCAAGAACCCTAGATTGGTCCCAAAACCATCAAAAGCCATTCATTAGCAAGTTGCAAGATTATATCTCCATAACATGATACATAATACCGTCAGTAAGGTGGCTCTTGCAGGATTACTTGTATGTCAAGTGATACAGTTAATCCATGTTTCAAAGCACATCAATAAACCTGCCATCTTACATATGTATATATATATATATATATGTATATATATATATATATATATATATATATATATATATAGCCACAAAATTTTGCAGTCTATTTTTTTTCTTTCTTTTTCTTTATTCTAACAAATGATGGCATTTAACCAAGGGTTTTACTGTAGGATTCCATATCCAATACAAGTATTCCATATTACATGTAATTAGAAGCAACAGGTATGTATGAATGTTATGAGGTACCAAGTGGGATTGTCTATGAACCCAATACTGTTGTTGTTGAGCCTGGCATCGCTATAAGGCGAGACTTGGGTGTTACTTTTCCAGTGGCGGCGGTGGCGACATGTTAAAATGTGAAAGTTTATGTTAAAGTTAGTATTTTCTACTCTATCAAAAAACTAACCAGACGAGACATTTAAATCTCTGAAATTCTTGTTTTATAAAGTGTAATTACCGAATTAAAACTGTGCGAATATCTTATTAAGATGTAGGATCTTATAGCTTGGCTTGGTTTATTAATTTTGATTATTTTGACATCATTGTTGATATCATTATGTATTATAATAAATATTTTAAATATCTAATTCTGTTGTTCTGTTTGGCTAAAATAAAAAATCAAGTGGACTTTCGATTATAGCAAGATTGAATTTTTGGCATTTTAATCCCAATCAAGATTCTTTTCAATTATGTCATGAAGGTCAGTCTTACTTCTAGGATGGTGAAGGAAACATGATTGCCTTGATAAAAACAACAAACCATTGGCAAGCAAACTGACAACTATTTCTTGTAGTAGGATCGGCCTGAGTGGGATTTGAACCTAGGCACCAAAAGACACTGCAATGAAAAGTGAATGTTTTAGGTGATTTGGTCACTAAGGCCTATCATTTGCCTAGAGAGGATTTTGGCATAATATCATTTAATTGTATAAAGAACTCAGGAAATAAAGACTACAGTAACTCTGGTTTCCTCAGTAACTCAGGTTTTCCTCATCTAATCAAGGCTCAATATAAGTGAAATCATTACTGGATGTAAAATATATTAGTTGACCAGAGACTATTTTTGTCTTATAAAGGCCATTTGTTTTCTTCAGGTATTTGGGGTTCTTCCACTAACCGAGTCAATGTAAGTAAAGTTGTATGTCTGTTTGCCTTTTAGAGACTAGGCCCTAGTTTCACAATCATTCACTCAATTGAGTGTATACTCAACTCAAATCGGGGAATATTTCAATTTCAGTTTTTAAGACATTACACGGTTAAAATTGAATATCTAATGTTGTATTTAAATTGTTTAGTGTAGGTTTGTTGAATAAAACAAAATTTTGTCTCATAAAACTTCAAAATATTGAACAGAGAAAAATTGGAATAATTTAGTGTAAAATCAAGTGGGTGAATGATTGCGAAATGGGCCTGGTTGTATTTTTCAGGAAATCTGGGTTTCCTATACCAATCCAGTCTCAATTTTGGTTAAAAAAACTTGACTGGGTATTTACACCATTACTAGACTAAACTTTGTTTGTCTTCTAAAGGCCAGTTGTTTTCTCCAGGTACTCAGGTATCTTCCAACTATCCAGATTCAGTGTAAATAAAATCTTTACTTGGTATAAATAGCAATATTAAAGGTAGTCGGATTTAAGGTAACTGAACTTTTTCTGTCAGTCCATTCCCAGTGCTAATGAAAGCTTAACTTGGGATACAGTGTATAACCTGACTGAAAATTTGATTAATGTCTGTTTGACTTCCAAAGACCTTTTTTTTCTCAAGGAATTCAGGTTTTCTCAGCTACTTTTCTCCATGTAGCAGAAATCTTTACTATGTGTCAAACAGCAATACTTGAACCCACTTCACCCTTTAACTGGCGATGTCAGTTAAATATATATTTTGTATGCCTAATGTCTGTTCTTCACAAAATAACTGACTTTGATATTTTAATAACAAAAAGAAAACTTTTTTTTTGTTTTTATTGACTTTATTTTATTTTAAACAAGTATATACTGATATGTTAGTGACATTGTGGATAACATTTAGGAAAAAAAATATTTCAATCTAAGACCCACAAAATTCCATCAAATACCATTACAACCCTGAATAACTTATGGTGTCACTTATTCATTTTATTTTGGATTGTTCCATTATTTGACAGGGTTGAGAAGGATACATTACTACTTGGACATACATGTACATCAACACTAACCTTTTATTAAATCAATGAAATTCTTTTATCCTTTACTAAATGGCTAACTTTGAGACAACTACAAATAAATTATTTCTTCTCAATGACTGAGCTTAATTGTACACATTTTAATTTGCAATAAGAAAACAAAATTTCTGGAATAAAAAGTATGACAACCATTATAGCCAGAGTGATTTCTAGGAGAGACACAAAAAATGTAAACAAAATGTTCCAAAAATCTGTGATAACCATGGCAACCAAGCTGCCAGGAAATACAAACAGAAAATGTAAGCAAAATGATCCAAAATTCTTTGACAAATACACAACCTCTGTTGCTAGGTCAGACATGACAGAAAATGGATGCAAAAGGTCCAAAATCCTTTACTAATTACCATGGCAACCACTGTTGCCAGGGGAGACATAACAGAAAAGTAAGCAAAAAGGTCCAAGCATATACGATGTAAGTTTCACAAAATGTCACTTATGAATAATCACAATCATTAATAATATACATGTAAATATAACTATGGTACAAAAATAATGTGAGATATTAAACCAAACACTCCAGTATATATACATGTATATACTAAATTATATAACATCACAAAGTTAATAATGGAATGAATGTATACACAAACAAATCCTTGTTTTATGTAAAGAAATGTGTTAAATAAATGAATATAAATACAATTTACGGTATAATAATAATAATATAGATATGTAACATAAATTATGCAAATAAAACGAATAAATGTATATCACTTGATACAGCACTGAATTAAATATGTTACACAGTGAAAGGTAACACTAGTAATCTTGGCAACTCTAGGGGCCATATCAGTGTTTATTTTATACATGTATGATTAACATAAAATTGTAATGAACACCAATTTTGATTCGGTATGGAATATCTCCATAATCTCCCATTCTGTAAACTTGCGAGAGAAAGATTTTGCATAATAAGTGAAAAAAGAAAGCTATTTAATGGTACATGGTGCATTATCACCCAGTACATAGGGCAGTATCACCCAGTACACACTGCATTATCACCAAGTACAAGGGCCTTTATCACCTAGTACACCAACCAGTATCATCTGGCACAATGGTCAAATCACCTTAATAAAAGTTATAATTGTTACCAAAACGCCATTTCAAACTGTAACATATTTCATTCAGTGACTTTTGATATGTTTTAGATTTTGATATGTTTTATATTTGTTATTGGATACATCTTACTCTGTTAAGTTGTAATCATTAGATCATTATTTACAAAATAGATAAAATACATCAAACCAGCACTATGGAAACACTTATGAATATGATGGATTATTGAAACACTTATGATAGACTATACAGCATTTGGGCAATATATATATATATATATATATATATATATATATATATATATATATATATATATATATATACATATATATTATATAATGTGTTCAGTATTCACAATGGATTTCTGCAAAATAATTAAGCCAGACACAGAAAATACATTTATTTCAACACAGTGGCAATTACAAAACTTACCAAAACTTATTCATTTGCAGATGGTGTGTGTGTGTGTGTGTGTGTGTGTGTGTGTGTGTGTGTGTGTGTGACAGTGCCTTTGGCCTCAAGTAAAGACCTTTATTTAACATCAATGACAAAAATTTTCTTTTGTTATTAACAAAAACTCATTAACAATGTAAGCAAAAACACATCGTATGGAAGTCAAATGTATTTTGGGGCTTAGATTATTGGGTCAACTGGTGGGTACAAAGCTTGTGGATTGGGATGGTAGAAGTTATGTACAATGGAAAAATAAAAATGCTCCAAAATATTCCATATTGTTTTATAAACATTTTTATATTTATTTATACTTGTGACCAAGTTATGCAATTCTGTCACTGGTTTATCAATCAATACAAATAAAACAAGCAGATATGAACAACAAATTAAAATTTTTGCAAACAACTATGAAGAATATTGTGACCTTGGCTCATTTCATAAATAATTGAATTAAACTACACTTAATATTAGCTTAAAATTTCTTCTTTTGATTATAATTTCATTTGCACATATTTTCTCATTTCATAAATTAATAATCCAAACCAAATAAATTAAATTTCTTTAACAGGGTCAAATAATTAGTTGTCTCCCTTTGTTTGCTGGACAAAGGTTACAGATATATAACACCTTAAAATACAAAATAGACAATAAAAATTTTGAAACTGTTAAGACTATGAAGCTTCCTGTTACCCAGCCAAGAACTGCCTTCTTTTAATTGAGTTATTTCCCTTTGTAATAAAAAATTAAGAGTTATTTCCCTTCATAATTCAAACTAATGACCATTGTAAATTTGTTATTGCTCTACAGGTACATGTATACTTAAAACTCTATATTGTGCACATAATGTTATAATGTGTGTTGCATTGTTACACCAATATGTTTAAAAATTAATTAAACATCTAACATTGATGTGTGTAAAAACATATATAATGATTATATCATAATATTTATCATAGTCAACAGTTTGAAATTTTAAATTAGTTTTATTTAGAAAAATTTACTAGAATATGTATAAAAAATTTCTACTAATAAAACTGAAAATGCATTATTATAAAAGAATTTTTTCAGACTTATGTTGAGGCGATACTTCTAAACACACAGAAAAAGAAAATGTTCTTCTTAACAGGAAATATTTTTATTATAAAAACTTATGATAAAAAATAGATTTTAAATTTGTTAGATAACCAGCTTTTTGGCAGAAAAACCTGTTTTAATTCAGTAACTATAGAAACAGCCATAAAATAAATAATACTTTGAACTAACAACAAGAGAAATAGAGAGCAACTTCATTTGAACATTATAACATAATTAATTAGTTTAACATATAAATTTGATTGTAAAATGTTTGTTAATTCTATATATGGTAATATATATGTAAATACAGTGAAAACCCCATAACTCCCTAACAGACTTCAATTCTAACTTTTTATAAAATTTCTAGGTTGGATAGAGTTTGTTATGGTATTTGTAAGTTTTAGTTTTGTAACCTGTGGTATTCATGGAATGAAGATTAATTTTTCTGTTGCATTTGTTCAAGTCTTCCATGTCATTCATGTAAATGAGGCTAGAGTTATGGAGCTTCTATTCTACATGTGCATGTACATATATAAATATGTCATATATAGAACCAGCCATACATATCATATTAAAAGATATAAATATATAAATTGTTTTTAAATCAGAAAATTTTTCGTTTTGTTTTTCATATTAGCCATCTTCCATTTTCACATCCTCATCGAAAGTATAAGTAAATGCATGAAACTTGAGTTTAAATAATGTAGAAACTAAATCCCGATTTACAGTAAAAAGTATGTATAACTTAAAAACCGCCTTCACTAACAACAATTTTTATTTTTTCTAAATTCTAAAGATGAAAAACATATTTAAACATTTAACTATTTCTACAATCATCACAATTCTTCTATCCCTTCTGGAAATGGTATGTTCCAAAAACAAACAAATGGGTCATACCATTGCTTAAGGTATGTAAGGAAATACAAGTACATAAAAATCCTCCATTTATTTTATGGAAGTTCTGATCAGCATTTAAGGAATTGATCACAGCTTTGCATTAATTCTGATTTTATGAATTCAGGAACCAGTTTCAACCATGATAACATGATGGTATGGTTATAAATCTAATTTGGACATTTTATCCAATTACAGTATGAATTTTTCTGACCTCATATGAAATATTCATAACTGTCTTTCTCTCTTCACTTTCTTATTGTTCCTTTTTGTCTGTTCATACTTGTCAGCATAAGACTGATGTAAGAGGTCAAAAGGTCATCCATTTTGTATCCCTGAAAACAAATAACAATAAAAAAAATATTTACAAACAATAAATGGAATCAGTTTATTTAAAAAAAAACTTTACTTGAAAAATTGGCAAGACCAACAGCTAGAGACTTAAAACTAACAAAGAAAGTAAATCAAGTCCCACACAGGAAGTCATTTATCTCTCACACAGGAGGCTATCAATGTCTCACAATATCAACAATACCACCTTCTTTTTACAAACTTTCTTACAAATGTATTTGCAAAAGTTGGACTGAACCAGTTGGATGTACATTGTAGGACAATATGAACAACTAAAGCATTAACCTTATATATACAGAATGGTGTGCTGCAGTGACAGCAATAGCTCTCCAGACATGCCTGATGAGTCAGAAACTTTACCTGATACTCTACTTATAATTACAGACATTTACAACTTACCAGTGATGTTTCACATAACAGTTTACTTCCTCGTACAAGGTTACCTATTGTCATGTGGAAATATGTATTACCACTGCTCCAGTTAGAGATCTTTGTAAATGGATGTGTGGCCAATATATCCTACAAGAAAAACAAAAATTTGAAATAATATCCCATAGGCCTATTCAAGAGACTTCACTCACACATGCAAATTTTCTGCCTATTGAGTGGATGTGATTACTCTCATTGAGTCATCATAATCATCCAGATGCTTTAAAACAATCTCCCTTAGATTTGGACACCGACAAATTGACTGGAGAAAAAATGTCAAAATATAAATAAAATTGGATTGTACACTGTACACAAGTTTTAACTGATCCTATCAATCAAATCCCTTCTATAAAGATACCATACACATACACTGAAATATAAACTGAAATGAATGTGGTTTCAGAATTTATTTAGACTGTTTCTTACATGGCAAACAACCTTATGATAGTGATAGCGGTTGTTTGTGTGCGCTTGTGCAAACAATCATTCCTGAAAGGCTTGCAGTCAAACGCAAAGTGTAAGTAGATTGTCTTGAAAGGGCCTCATATGTAATCCCCATGACAGGTTGCAACATCCAGTAAGTAGTGTAAAACCATCAAATAGTGTTCTTGAACAACTATGATTTCTTCTTAAAGTATTCCTGTAATAACTTGATTGTTGCTCTATTGGTCTTAGCCTTTTCCCAACCAGGTGTTTAGGATGTATTTTTGTTTCTTTCCATTTATGAAACAGATCGTTAATCCAGTCAAACTACATGTACATATGAAACTGATCAATTTTGCAAATATATGTAAAATAATTTCTTGTTGTATCCATCTAAATAGTAAGGACATAGTAAATTTGAAAACTTAATGCAATTCCTCCTTTGGAAAGATGCAAAGAATGAAATATGGAAATCATCATAAGAAAGAAAGGATGAAGGTAGATAGATCATGTTTGTAGGAAACAAACAAAGCAATCTCCAAAGATCACCAATCATCATCACCAATCATCATCATCAATTATCATCATCATCATCATCATCAATCATCATTATCATCATCATCATCACCATCACATCATCATCATCATCAAAGAAAACCTTGAGATACTCAATATACATGTATCTTACAGTAGTTGAAAGTTCACATCAAACATGGGAGACATTTAAGAAACATTACAGAAAATGACAGGCAGCCATGAAGGTACATGTCACTATATTAATGGCCAGTAAGTAATAGTTATTTACATATTTTTTTTTACATACCTTTGTTTGTGGATTTATAAGATTAACTCCATTCTTGTTAATAGCAATTAACAGGATTTCTGGGTAATTTGGTTCTGTGGTTTGCTGAAATAATAATCACACAAATATTTTTAGAAGAATATTAAAGCATGATAAACTGTAGAAAAAAAAGAGAGACATATTTGGTAAAAACTAAGAAAAATATTTATTTAAAAAAAGTAAAAAGAAGTTATTATACAATCATGTAACTTAGTCTGGTTCATTGGTCAAAATTACTCCACATGTGGGGTCTGAGGGGGGGGGGGGACCTAATGAAAAAGCCACATGATTGAGCAAGTGACTTGATCCATTCTTTATTACACAGAAATAGTTTTAGAGAAGAGGGACTGTAACCCCTTTGCTTCCTAATCACACTTAGCTTGCCGAAGGTCGGTGGTTTTCTCCGGGCACTCAAGTTTCCTCAATCATCGCAGAACTGACCGCCTCAAAAAAAGTGAAAGAATCTTGACTGGGGCATAAAACACCATTACACCACTCCACTCAGTAATAAACATTGCATTATAAAACAACTGACTGCAAGTCATTTATGATGATTTTGAAATTCATAAATATACAATGATTTCAATGACATAAAGGCAAATTATAATCCATAACCTACCTTGACTTCAAAGAAGGCAGAGCCAAATGTTGGCCATTTATAGATGATTTTAAGAAATTCTACTTTAGCCTCTTCTATACTACGTCCAGCTTCTCTGTTGTAATGACTGATAATACTCTATAATAAAACAAGGTAACATGAATATAAAAATCTCAATTACATAAATGTGACTGACAACTTTGTAAAACCAGGATAAAAATGATGAGCTGTCAAGGGTTTTTAAAGTTAAGTGTGTGACAATTCCAAGAATGAGGCATCCCCAAACCCCAACACCCCTCTCCCCAGAAAAACTGGTAATAGTGGTGTAAAATTGTTAATTTACCTGTAATTTGAGACATTAACAACAGCGGGTGAGTCTCTAAAAAATATTCGACAAGAAACCAATATATTACCAGATCAGTATCTAATTTGTCGGATTTGGATTGTTATAACGTCCTCTGAAAATGTTAACAAACTCGTAATAATAGATCTATATCGTCAGTCACTGTCTTTCTATAAAAATGAAAACCATGTCAATGAAATGGCAATAATTATAAAGCTAGTCCTCTTCTATACCATTGGTATTTTGACATTTTAGTTTGCACCAGAATATTATAAATTATACTGGAGCATTTTAAATAAGTTACTGGTCAGTTTTGAAAGCTAAGATTAGACACTCGTGTGCCTTTTAGTTTCAGTAATTTTTACATGAATTATTTAAGGCGCAAATAAATACAAACAAATGTTGAATAACAGTAAACATTTATACAGAATATTAATATAAATTACTGTATATGACATTATTACAAAATGAAAACAGCATTTAATAAAAAATAAATAAAAATCTATCATACCCTTTTCCAATCCTCTGGAGACTGTGTTTTTATAAGATCTGCAGGTAGTAATTCTCTTAAAAATCGTCTGAAATTAAAAAGTACACTTTTAAAACTTGCATATTGAAAATAGTTAGAATATTTAAAATAATACAATGCATAATGTTAATTGTCTAAATTATTTATGAAATTTATTTTTGTTTATTATTCCTATCTGTTCATTTTTTTCATTTCATTGAGAGAGAGAGAGAGAGAGAGAGAGAGAGAGAGAGAGAGAGAGAGAGAGACTCAGAGAGAGAGAGAGAGAGAGAGAGAGAGAGAGAGAGAGAGAGACTCAGAGAGAGAGAGAGAGAGAGAGAGAGAGAGAGAGAGAGAGAAATTCAGAGAGAGAGAGAGCGCAGGGAGCTTGGTCACCACCGTTCCATTTAAAAGGAAAATTTGGTACATGTATGAAGTTAACTTTATAAATGACTTACTGTAAATTTTGTAACTGACCCTTCTGGTCACCAAACTTGACTCTACAAATCAAAGCTGCAAGCTGTGCTGCTTCTTCACGCCCACATTTATGATATCCACGTAGTAATTTTGGAAGTTCCTGATAAGAAAAAATATGAGTAATTATTGTACACCATATATACAACATAACTCCATCATTGTCTGGTCCCAAGCCAGGAATGTGAAAGGAGGGTTGAGCACAGGGATAGCAGCCCGATCACGTAAAAACCTGCTCGCTACAGAAACCAACACAGAGGAAACTCCTCTGTGAAGGCTTTATGTACTCTCAGGCTTGACCAGACCATCAGCTACATGGAAACAAGCAGCTTTTTATTAAATGTTGGTGTTTGTTACCTTTCTACATACTGTCTCTCAACACCTAACACCAGCATTCTACGGGGTCCATTTGATGACAACTATAACACTACCTAACTGAAGTGGGGCGTTGAGACCTTGTACTTATTACTAGCTTATTTATTAAATGGTAATGATGTTATCAAAGTGATTTTATTTCCTTACCTGATGATAATGGAATATAGTATCAGCGTGTACGTCCCTTCCAGGTACTGTGTTGGTCCATAATTTCTTCATGAAAAATACTTGATATGTGAATGATGGTGTGGATCCTACAAAATGAAAATCATAAAATAAAATAATTAAATCTCTATGACTTTATGGAGATGAGTTGAGTTGAGTAATGGTGTTTAATGTCCTTAAAGTCAAGATAATATCACTTATATTGAGGTCATGGTGTTAGTACATGGAGAAAGCCACTGACCACCAGCAAAGAAACTGACAAACTCACAGATAAGGGTCTGCCCAAATGGGATTCAAACCAAAACCTATGGAAAGAGAGGCACTGTTATCTGTAACATGTCCTTTAGACCATTTAGCCCCCAAAGCCCCAACATAAAGGAGTTGAGCGAGTCCAGTAATGGTGTTTAACGACTCCCAGTCAAGAATATTTCACTTAAATAAAGACGTCGCCAGCTATGGGTGAAAGAGCAGAAATTTTGCCTGTGCGTTGCACTGATAGCATTATACAACAGGGTTCTTTATCATGCCATTCCTACCATCAGGGTTCAAACCCACTACCTCCCACTTATGAAGCAAGCACTCTACCAAATGAGTGGTTCCCCAACATATAGAAGAATTGAATTAAACAAACCAGGATTTGTTTAGAAACTGATGATCTTTAATATTCTTTTATTTGTAAAAACTTAACAGAATTGCACTGAAATAAACAAGTGATACTTTCAATTTTATTGAGGCAGTCAGTTCAGCAAGGGGATGGAAACTAGAAAACTTGGGAACAATAACAGACCTCTGGCAAGTGAAATGACAAACTTTCACACACTAAGAACTATCCAAATAGGATTTTAATTGAGGCAGTGAGAAGGGCTTTTATCCATAAACTGGCCCTTTAAACCAAATGTATCTGTGACATGTACAGGTACATGTAGATTATAATTACAAAGCATATACAGACATAAAAAAAATCCTTTCTTTCATGGGAAAATAAAACAAAAATGAGAACAAACCATCTCTACTTGGTCTTGCTTTCCTGATCCAATCTGTTAAATGTCTGACAAAATCAAAGAAGAAGTCACCTTCTGGTACACTTATAACTGGAAATAAAACAAAGTATACATTGAGTATAAACATCATATATATATATATATATATATATATATATATATATATATATATATATATATATATATATCAGGGGTCCAGAAACGGTCATATTTGCCGGACATGTCCGACAAAAAATATTTTTGTCCGATGTGAAATATAGCTTGTCGGACATTTTTAATTTAAAATAGAATTCAGTTAATCCGACACGTAAATAAATATGTTTATTGGTCATTATTTTACTCGAGTATTCTTTAATATCACCTGTCAGTCATTTTCAATAAATAATACAGATCTAATAATTAGGCTTTTGTTTATTAATCAGTTAAAATCCATGGTCTCAATCTGTTCCTTTTGTTTCATTGTCCGAATCATCATTACTTTTGTTGATAAGTTGTTTATTAAGTAATCACATTGCTTGACAGATGGAAGCCATAAACACCTGTTAACTGAAGGTCATGGTTGTCTGACTATTTCAAAGAGGTTCAACGCGGGATGTTAAATAATAATACAATGAGCATAGTACGGTCTTGGAAAACTGTTTAGTTATAAATAAATAAATAATTTTAAAAAGTCTAAATAAAATCAAAGAGGTCTCAAAATGAGGTTCAGTAAAGTTCGTGTAACTTCGGGAAAACGAAAATGCGGGATTGTCAATAAACAAAGATGGCCGTCAAACCATGTGTCGTCAACGCCGACAGTTCAAAATCAACACTTATGTGGACATATAAGTCTGACCATATATATTTAATTAAATTACTTCGTGTAGTTAAATCCTTTTTAAAAACTTCTATATCGATATTAAAAATCTTTTTAAAATACATAGTCAGTCACAACTTTTTTTTTTTTTGCTTTTCACTTTTACACTGCATTGGTGCACAGGCGCTTGTTTCGATATTGTTTTAAAAAAATCCCTTGACCCTAACATATATATATATATATATATATATATATATATATATATATATATATATATATATATATATATATATATTATACAATATGCAAAAGTACACTTGGTTAAAACATTTACAAAAGAAATTAATACATTTTTCTGGATTTCAAAAGGCTTTTGACACTATCAGAAATAAATCTTAGGTAATCCTAACTTTCAGGGATTACTGTCTGTCATTCTATCAACATTGTAATTGCTATTAAATTATTTTAAAATTGTTCTGACATACATGTACATTTTTCATAGATACAGGTACTAAAACCTTCTTTTATTAGTGAGAGCATACATGTAATTTTAACAATAAATACCTTTGTCAGCTATCTTGACAAACAAGCTGAATCCTTCGGAAGATTTCAGTAGCAGCTTGTTGGCAATGTTTTGGCAGAAATCTTTAGCTCGTGTGCTGGACTCCACTTCAAAGGCCTGTAACAAAATAGAACAGAAAAGTTATGATAAATAATATACAAATAGGAGATTAAAATGCAAAAAATCGAACATGAATTTTCAACATCCTAAGAGCCCATTTTGTCTTGTATAAAGGCTTTATTTCTATCAGAATTTTGTCTATTTTATTTCACACAAGTTGAATGAAGCACCTGCATTTCTTGAGAGACTTTTTATAGTTTAACATTTCTTACAACAATGGAGACTTTTTGAAACAAAATTTTTACAATTTATACATTTTTTGTTACAATCCACTCTTTGAAAAGTGGTATAGGTCAAAATCAAATTTTGTTCATGCCAATTGAAATAAAGGGGTTGAAAAGGTATTCATTTATATAAAGGTTTTTAATTTTAAAATTTTGGATATAATCTTGTTACACTCATAAAAAACCCATGTTATCTATCTTATTTAAAAAGAATGCCTCATCTGCATTTTTTAGGGATCCTTACATCTTTGAACATCAATAGATTCTTAAAACTCCTACAATTCAAAGTTTTTACAATTATACATTTTGTGTTCCAATCCACCCAAATTCACAGGTGGTATGGTCTAAATTCCAAATTTGTATATATTTATATTAGAGTTGTTATCTACCTCATCAGTATCATCAGGGAAGTAGACCTTGTGTAAGATTTGTGTAGTTTTATGTTGTATAGCCTCAACTTCTACCTGATGTGGGGAATATTTCCTTGTTCCATTCCTGAAATATTCAAATTTAAATTAAAACTATGATGAATTTTATTTTGATCAAAGCAATATAAAAGCTTTGATCGAAGTAATTTGAAAACTTTGATCAAAATTATTTGAAAACTTTGAACAAAGTAATTTGGAAACTTTGATCAAAATAATTTGGAAACTTTGATCAAAATAATTTGAAATTTGCCTAAATATTGATAACACTGTAATGGAGTTTACCAATGTAATGTCTGATCAATATCTCAACATTTATGCACAGCAAATGGAAGAATGTATATGTCTAAAATCCCGAAATAACATCTTTACAAAGTAAAGTCTTTTATAAAGTTAATTATTTATGATATCATTTCCAAGGGAAATTTTAGTTCCAAACAAATGTAAATATGTATGACTTTACCTGAGAGTCTTCTGTAATCTATTTACACAATCTGTTGCGATTTGATTTCTCCTTGAACGTAAAAACAGCATCACTTCTTTTAACAGATTTGTACTTGGTGTAAAGCAGCCAGTGGCTAACCACATCAGCTCCCAGCCTCTTCTCTCACTTATTCTGTAAAATAACGATTGTAAACATATCATACTTGAGACAAAAATTATCCAGAACACTTTTACAACAAACATTTCATTTTTATCAAAGTTAAAATGGAAAAAATATTGTGCATGTTGTAGCAAGATACATCATCATCAGTTTCTTTTGATTAATAAGCAGGTTCAGAAGCAATGTCTACACCAGTAGGCTCCCTTCCAGATGACTGGCTAGCTTCACTCATGGCAGATTTCACACCATATCTTACATGTTCTTGGCAATGGAAAATCAGTTTACAACAAAGAACTGGGCACAGCAAATCAAATAAAATGAGACTGCATATTGATATACTTAGGCTTATTCATTAACAAAATGTCTCACTGCTCAGCTGAGAATTGATGCCATTCTTTTTTAACCTTGTAGAAAGTCTCAATAAGTTTTACAGATGATCTTCATTTGAAACAAAGACATTTCAGGAGAATAACTTACAAGCATTTTAATTTCATAAAATGGAAACCATTTAAATTCATATTCTTATTTTTTATATTTCAGGGAAAGAAAATGAACTAACAATCTGGCTCACACTAGAATCAGCCAAAGTGTGATTTGAGACAAGTTATAAAATATTAACATCCTTGACTTATAAACCTGAGTACTTACTCATGTCTGTTATCTGTTAATTGTTTAATGATCTGACAGTAGATCTCATCTCTCAGTATTTCCTGTAATGAATAAAACAATGATTGATTGATTGATTGATTAATCGATTGATGGATGGATGAATAGATGGATGGATGGATAGATGGACAGCTTAATTGATCAATTACTTGATTGTTGGACTTGTTGATTGATTACTTGATGGATGAATGGATAGATGGACAGATTAAATGATCAATTACTTGATTGATGGATTGGTTGATTGATTACTTGATTGATAGATGGATGGATGGATGGATGGATGGATAGATGGGTTGATTGATGAATGAATTGATAAATTGATCAATTACTTGATTGAAGGTTGGGTGAATTGAAAGATAGGTTGATTGATGGATTAATTGATGCATGGATTAATTAATCGATTACTTGATTGATGGATAAATGGATGGATGGATGGATGGATGAATGGAATATTTGACTGATTACTTGATTGATGGATGGATGGAAAAATGGGTTGATTGATGGATTTATTAACTGATTGATTGCTTGAATGAGGTTTTGCATCCCAATCAAGATTATATCACTTATTGCAGAAAGTAAAAAGCTTTAGCTGAAGTTCCAGAAATGTTGAAAGTTTCAGTGCACTCAGGACAATGTGTAGTGAGAGTTTAAAGGGACAATCCTAAAACATTGGATACTGGTAAATATTTATCTGAAGATGGTGATTCTTTCAAATAATTCATCAAGGTATTTATTTTTGGGAAGGTGGAAGAAACTAGACTGCAAGTAAAGAAATATGTGTGGTTTTGAACATTGCAGATGAATTATTGTTATGAGCTTATTTCAAACAATTAATTCTTTGTAGCCAAGGGTTCAGAAACAGCAGGCAAAATAGGTTTCAATGAAAAATCAACCGGCAGAATTAAAAATATCTATAAGGAAAGAAAAAATATTCCAAGTAAAACCTTTAATGCTTTGACATAATAAGTAAACAAGGTTTTACATGTCTGACTTTTCACTAGACTTTTTATACTCTATATTTCATATACTTACACTCTTAAGTGGGGGCTCAAATATTTGATCTGTAAGTTCATTGGCTGCTCGTCCTCGTTTAGATGGATGATCTCCCATGTATTTAAGGATTGGTACAAAAGGTTAAGGATTGTTACCTATACATGTATGAAACCTATTACACAATATCAGCCATTCCATAGAAATGACAACTTGACTCCGTACACTCATCCAGACAAGTAGAAATCTTGTTTGAATGTTTTTTTTTCTGTCATTTTTAAGAGTGTCAAGTTGATTTTAAGAACAAGTATATTAACAATATTGTAAGACATTGAGATTTGACACATAAACGATAAGGTGACAAATGTTTTCAGATGTATGGATGTGTCATTTTATAGAGGTTGCCCACATGAACTTAACAATGGACATTGATACGGTACTGACACAGATTTCAGGAATACAAAACAACTCTTTTGCAATTTGTCTATTTGAGCTTTAAAACAACAATTAAAATAACATAAGCTGGGTTATCATACAAAGGATATCTAAGAAGCACAAACAAGCTTCCTGACTAAGCTCATCTCTTCCTAGAAGCTTTTTAAGTAAAGGTTGTTTCAACGGTTCCTTAGAATGACGCCACAGATCATCTGGTTTCCTCCTTCTGGCTGTCGATAAAGTCTTTGTTAGTGTCCTTTTTGGTGGCGGTCTGTAAGACACAATAATATACCTTTAAGGTCACATGATATACTTCAAAACTTTTATCAACATGACATAAATTTGTTTAACAAGACTCATAGCGTTGTCAAAATAAGTTTGGAGCTCAATTAATCATTAGTTTTGGTAAAATTAAACCAGTAACATGATCATTATTTAGTTTTTATAACTCTTAATACAATATAAGTATTTAAGTTAGAAAAGTTAAAGTATACCAAATGGCCTTAATTTTTTTCAAAGATTTATCTTAATCTCACATTTACTCATCTGGCTCTTTATCAACATGATTAAGGTGATGGGAATGGATAGAATTTGAAAACTAATTGAGCGAATCTCTAAAAAATAATGCTCTGTTCACTTGGGTATAAAGCTGTAATTAATCTATCATTTTTAAACTTTTTTCTTGAATTTTTATAACCAAAGGGAGACAACTACATTATATGCTGAATGAATTTACCTGAAATCACAATAAGACTACTCCTGCAGAGTGTGTGTGTGTTTGTGTGGGGGGGGGGGGGGGGGGGGGGGGGGGGTGTTCAAAGGGAGATAACTTTACAATTACAATAAAATTACCTGAAATGATCATAAGAGTATTCCTCCAGCGTGTGTGGTTTTTCTCCAGGTTCTGTCCTGTCTTCTTCCTCGGTTTTTGGCAGCATACTTTGAGGATCTGATGACTGGATAAACAAGTTCTAAAATAAAACAAACAAAGATGTAAGATATTATTTGATATGACTAAAAGACAAATCAGAAACCATTTACATCTAATTACATATTTAAATAACAACCCACAATTTAAGGTGAAATTGTTGTAAAAAGTGAGCAAAAGACAACTGTAAGAAAAAAAAAACCAAATCAAAAATTCGACAAAAACATTAATGCTTTTGTCATTGAAAAAAGGACCAAATCTGGTCATAAATCATAGGCAGATAAAGCCCTTTGCGATTTGATACATAATAACTCACCAGGATGTCAGGTGGAGGTTTTGTAATGGTAGGAAGCACATATACACATTCAGCTGGGAAATCTCCTTTCTTTCCTGTCTGGATGTTTTCTCCAACACACCAGCCAGAATTCATCACTGACTCTCCATTCTGTTGATCTAGGACTATCAGATCTCCTTTGGAGAATGTTAAGAATGATGATGTACCATCACCTAGGAAACGGAAACAAGAATCATTATTGATTGTCAGACATTTAATAATATTTAGATAATTACAGTACCCTTGATACACGGAAACAAGGAGGGAAGAACATGACTCCCGAGAAATCATTTTTGAGGAAACTTGTTTCCATGTAATTACTTAACAATATGTGATTATTTTATTATCCTGAAAGGGAAAACAACTATCATGCAACGATTCAATATTTTGGGGTTCTGTTGTAAGTATTATTAATTTTATGACACAGGCAAAGCTCATCAGTGATACAAGGAAGGTTTTTCTGTGACACAGACAAAGCTCATCAGTGATACAAGGAAGGTTTTCTGTGACACAGACAAGGCTCATCAGTGATACAAGGAAGGTTTTCTGTGACACAGGCAAGGCTCATCAGTGACACAGGGAACGTTTTTCTGTGACACAGACAAGGCTCATCAGTGACACAGGCAAGGCTCATCAGTGACACAGGGAACGTTTTTCTGTGACACAGACAAGGCTCATCAGTGACACAGGCAAGGCTCATCAGTGACACAGGGAAGGTTTTTCTGTTACACAGACAAGGCTCATCAGTGACACAGGGAAGGCTCTTCAGTGACATAGGGAAGGTTTTTCTGTGACACAGGGAAGGCTCTTCAGTGACAAAGGGAAGACTTTTCGGTGACACAGGGAAAGTTTTTCTGTTACAGAGGAAGGCTCTTCAGTGATGCAGGAAAGAAATAGAGGGAAGGCTCTTTTATATGCAAATTGGGATATTTTTATATCTGGTACTTTTTGCAACAAGTGTCATTTGGCATTACTTGTTATTCACTTCCTCTTTTTTATTTCATCATCAACAGACATTTTTTAATGTAAGTAAATAAGAAAAAAAATTCACAAATGTGTCTCTTGATGATCCCTCAAATTTACCGGAAAATAGAACAAACATTTGAAATTCCCTGATTTACAGTCTTAAAAAAATGCAGAAAACTGTCAGACAAACAGGGTAGCTCACCTACAAGACTAATGAAATACAAATTGACTGAAAACTTTAAAATTATTGGTAAACAATACTGGCATTCTATGAAATCTGCCTCAAAAAGGGGTACTTATTAATATTCTCATTTATAGACAATTTTCCTGTAAGAAATATTTACCTGGTGATGAATAATCTTGTAAAGCTATGACATATTTAGATCGTTTCTTCAACCCCTCCAGGAATGTAACGACTAAATCTCTAATATCCTCTGCGTTTGGTGATGTAAATGTGTATTCATCACCTTTGACTGTTGCTAAGGTAAAGCTCTGTCCATGCATTTTTCCAGTCCTGTAAAATAAATATATCATTTATTACAAAAAAAAATTATTAAGTAAGTTACCACTAAGCATATTTATCCATCTTGAGTCTGCAACCTTATCCACGAGACCATGTTTCCCTTGTTACCATGACATAGCATATTTTAAGTAATTTTGCTAAATTAATTTCCTGTCTTGAAATAGATTTGAACACTGAATAGACCAAACCTAAGACTTAACTAACAACATCATTGTAAGCTAAATCAGCACTGTTAGCCATTGTTAGTAATGTATAAATAATAGAGAAATTACAGTTTTTATTATGTCCACATAACTTTTGTTTATACAAAAACAGGTGTAAGGAGAAGAATGTGACATTTGAAGACTGAACCATTTTCATGCAGATTAGGCTATTACTTCTTTTTTCCCTCCCTCCCCTCCTCCCAAAAACAATGTTGCATAAAACATTAGAGTGATAAGACAATTTTAAATCTAAACAAAGTCACAAATTAAATAGAATTACTTTTACCTGCTACTTGACACAGCAGTAATCTCAGGGAAAGACAACTCCAACAAGACTTGTTCTTGATCATCAACCACATAACATCCAGTCCAGTTAACAGCTATTATTCACATCATTCTTGGGCAGACTTGGTCCAGCAAATTTATAAGCTTCAGTAAAAACGTGAAAATAACAGCTGGCCATTTATATTTTGAATAGCTAACAATGTCCTCTTTGACCTTCAAAGGCTTTATCCTTTCATTAGAGAAATAGGGACTACGTAATTTGTTTATAATTGTTGAATTCCAATATGAAACGCCACCATTTTTACTAAGTGACGAGTCTGGTATATAAGATGGGAGTAATGCTTGAAGTCTATCTACACTAACATTAAGACCGTGTTCCACATAATATTGCTGTGCTGCAATCATAGCTAGATCATCATCCTGCAATAAAGTAATCAATTTACACTTTAAGTAATATAAATAATTATCACAATTGTCTTTTTTTTTAAAATTTTCTTTTAATTTATCATTTTAAACATATTTTACAAAAGTCTTTGATGCCACAAACATTCACTAACACATACACACAATTTGCTTCTGTTCAAAATACATAAATACATACATGTATAAGATAAAAATATAAACATGTAATTGTTGTATACTTGGTAGATTGTCAAATCTTAATGGTGAGAGGAGTTCCAGAAGTATAACATAACTTATCTATAGTCTAGTCCATCAAACAAGAGGCCCATGGACCTTGAATCATTTACGTGAAGAAATTTGAATTGTAATAAAATTGTTTTAAAAAGCTGGTTAAGTTAAGTAAGAAGGCAAAGTGACACTGTTTATTTTGTCACAAAGTTAACTGTGACATTTCCATGTGATTGAAAAACCCACAATTTTTTTCTAAATTTTGATTCCTATATAAAATTACTATAACCTGTTCTTAATACATAATATATGAACATCAAATGGGCGTCCAACACTAAGTTTGAAATGACATAAATTACATGTACTTGTCTTAATCTAAATCCAGCTTTGAACTAGACATGAAAAAAGTAGACATTTATCTTAATATTTCCTTTTGTTTTATGTTTTAGCGACTTAGTAATTAACACATATTGAATTTTCATATGTTTTAAAGTCAGGAAATTAAAAAAAGTGGACAAATTGATTTTGCAGATTCAATACAACAAAGATATATACATGTAGATCCCGTATTCCCTGAAGGCCCTTTTATAATCCCAAATGAAAAAGCATCATATATCTTAACATAGGCTCATTCAAGACTGTATGAACACTTTCACCTTGGCAAGCAAGCCATTCAGGAATGATTGTTTGGCAGCAAGTGCATGAGAGTGACTGCTATCACTATCGTAACGTTGTTCACCTTAGATTCAAGATGGTGTCCTTCAGACAGGAGTTTATAAGAAATGTTTTGATAAATTCTGAAACCAACATGCATTTCAATTTATATTTTAGTGCAAGTGTATGGTATCTTGCTAGAAGGGATTTGGATGATTGAATTAGATAAAAATTGTGTTCAAATGCCTAATCTTATTTATATTCTGACATTTTCTACAGTCAAGTGTCAGTGTCCAAATCTAAGCATATGAATGATAATGATGACTTAGATTCAATGTGATTGCTCACGGTCATTCAAAAGACATAAAAATTGTATGTGCAAGCACAGTGGAAAACATTACCAGTCTCTTGAACAGATTCAGTTCACATAAACCTACCTTATCACATCTGTATTCACCAAATTTAATTCCTCTGACAACTTGTTGGTATATCAGATTTGTGGCTGTGGGATCTTCACCTGGATCGTGCCATGGAGCAAATATTTCTTTACGGAAGAACAATCTCCAAGGAGCATTTCTTTCCTGTGCACCTTGTTCTTTGGCATACTGTTCACACTGTGATATGGCATCCATTACATGATCTCCACCACTACCCAAAGAAGAAACCTAAAAAATGATTGAGCGAACAGTCTGAATAAACGTATTTTATTTAATTGATATAACAAGTATTAGCTTCTTTTTACCAATCTGCTTTAAGAAAAACAACATATTTTTCGATAAATTCAAATTTTCATTGGAAGTTTTAATATTTCTGTCAATAATGAAAAATACTTCTAACAAGGTATAAAGACAAATAAAGACAATAATTTTTAGATCAACGAATTAAAAATGTTTGTAACATCATTATACCTAGTCAATCTTTTTGTCAAAAATTTGAATAATAATAAAAACAAAAATTCCATGGATTTAAATTCTTGCCTCAGGTTAGTTTTTGATCGAGAAGAAACTACATTAACATAAACTTTCACATTTTGACACGCTGCTGCCACCACCTATGACGACACCAGAAAAGTAATACCTAAGTCTCACGTTATGGCATTGCCAGGCTAGACAAAAATTCTAAAATGTTCAAAGTCATTCATGATTAGGAAGAGGAATTCTTCAAGCAAACTGTAGTTTTACTTCCTGTTAACACTTCTGCACTTAAAACAAGGTGGTCAGTTCTGGGATAATTTAGAAAACACATGTGTCTTAAGAAAACCATCAATCATCAGAAAGTGAATTGACAAATTTTCTCACATTAGGATCTGCCATACTGGGATTTAGTCCTATGGAGTTAAAAGACACAATTAACCATAAGCTGGCACTTTAGACCTATCAGCCATTGTGGACTCACTTTCTGAAGGCAGAATGAGATGATTCTGTATCAACCCACATCTTTATATTTAATGAAAAATCACCTATATTGTTCTCAATTTATTAGAATTAGACTATTAATACAATTTCTGTTCACAAGTCACTGCATTTCCACTCACCTAAATATCGTAACACATAAAACTACAGCAAATTTTACCTTGTCAAACAGAGCTATATATAGTGAGAATCCAAACTGATCTTTTAGTCCGATTTTCTCTGCTAGTTGCTGACAAAGTTCCCGAGCTGTCGTTGCTGAATCTGCTAACAAGGTTTTAGTGTTTCCATCCATAAACGTTATCGGCAACATTAAAGGTTTTTTTGATTTTGTTGCTTGTAATTCTAACCAACTGGGAGGCTGGTTTCTGGTACCATTTGCAAATGTCCGTCGTAGACGACCTTCACAGTATGGAGCATAACCTGGTGGTCCTTCATGAATGAAATTTCTAAGGTATTTCAAAAACTGAAACATGAAAAGGAATCACTTTATAAACTCATTAATACCTCTACTTTAAACATACAACATGGTAAAAATATAAAAATACAAATTAAATGACATTTTAATTGAAACACCTGTCTCAACTCTGTTCTTTGTTGAATATCAAAAATTATAGTAGACACCAATATTTGATCAGAATGTCTTTTATGTTTTTAACTGGATGAACCATAATAAAAATATCATCCCCCTAATTAGTAATGTTTCACTCCTAGATTCATATAATGCTTTGGTTCTTAAAAAGACACTTGTTACAGAAATACAAATTGGATAAGGGGTCATTACTCTGTTTATACAGGGTTGTGGTTCCTGAATGTTGTTTGGTACACATCAACTAAAAATTTCAAGTCAAATGCAGCTATAATCTGTTAAGCAAATTTAAAGCTGATAATAAACCAGAGTTTAATATAAATGTACATGTGTGTACAAAAATTTGGAAACTTTCAAATCTTGACATAAATGGGACTTCATTTTGTTTCAGAAATTTTGACACAGATTTAGTTATAAGAAGTATTCTGGTATAATATTCAAAACATCCTTACCTTGTCTGTAGGAGCAAAGCAGCCGACACACAGGGACAATAAAATCCATCCTCTAGCATGGCTACTTTTTGATGGATTCTGTGTTAACTGTTTACATATTTGACAGTAGATTTCATCTCTGTAAATAATATACAGATATAAATTAACACCAAAGAGTTGGCAGAAAGAATGATACAACTTATCTAATCCGAGTTGTCACAAGGCAATATAACTTAGCAAACCCATATTCAATGATCATGTTATTTCTAAAAGAACTATGTTTTTAAAAAAATTTAAATTTTCATTTAGAAAAAGACAAGAACTTAACATTTTTCATCAATTAACATTTACAAATTACAACAGGTATGGTGTAAAACTTTTCTTTTACACAGGGCAATCAAAAACGATTTTTTTTACAATCAATAAAAATTCAGATAAACAAACCTTAAATCTGGTCTTAGAATACCGTGTCCGATAATAAAATGAAGTTTTTCTAGATTTGACGTAGGTCTGTCTTCTAACAAAGCATTTGTACCACCAGGGTATGTGTCAATATCTTGAAGCTTCCGGGTAACTTCCTCCGTAATTTTGGATTTCTTTTTCAAGGTCAAGGACACAAGTTTCTTTCTCATGCTGCGTTTTCCAGTTGCTTTTAGATATTGTTGTTCTTTTTCCTAAACAAACATAATTCACATATATCAATGTTTTTTATCTTTTAATGCTGGATCATCAGAAATACTCACAGGAAAAACTTTTAAAAATTTACAGGTTAACATGGATGTTTAACAGTTATGGATACTGCCACCTTTAAATCTAAATTTTAACAAATGCCTAAATTTATTTTAAATGAAAAATGACAGCAGGTTTCTATCAGTGAAACTTTTGTCCTATATGAGTTTAGCCAGTTCACCTATTGGTACCCTATAATAAATGAGAGAAACTTATTTTTCACCGGAAATCAAAATAGGATAAGCTTATGTTTTTCATTGAGACATTATTCTGCTATCAGCATAAATTTTATGGATTTTTAAAATAAAACACTATAGTGAGCACAAATTGCGTTGTTTCTTCAATACTGTGAAATCATCAATTTTTGTAGTGTCCAATTTTCGTGGTTCTAAAAAAAATATCATTTCATGGGGGATAAATTCATGGTTATGAAGTAGTTAATAAAGTGCACTGCATGTTATTAAAACATTGTCTTATGTGTTCAGTGTTACTGGATAACTCTACTTATTTCACTCATGTCATCAAAAAGATAAGTTGTTATAAACATTTACTAAACAATATCGTTGACAGGTAAATTCATGGGTTGAGGTGTCCACAAAAACAACGAAAATTGAGCCACCATGAAAATGATGATTTCACAGTACATCAACACTGGATTTGATAAAGTTCTGCACTGGTGTTATCCAAAATTGGTCTTGTGGTACTCTGGTACCCTCAGGTGTTTCTCTTCAATTTGTCAACACAGAAGATCAAACTATGGACTACAAATTAAATGCATTTAAACTAATATATATAAATAACTTACAATATCATAGCCCATCCTTTGTGCCTCTTCCAAATCTTTTTTATTATATTTTCTACCAAGTGTGGAATAAATTTTTGTCATAACCGGAGTTGTATCCTACAAGCAGAAACATAAAAGATTATTTCGATTTTAAAGTGTAGATAAGGCTAGTGTTTGCTGGGAATAAGAATAGCTATGTGTATATTCACTGCACTTAGACTGTTAAATTGCTACTAGCTGAACATGTTCTTTATACTGTGATTTTGAAACAATATTGCACTATGAAAAATCATGCTTTCGCTGGTTTTTAATTTGTTATTATCTACAATAGCCTCTCCAATACATGGGATAAACTTCCAAATATGAAAACCATAGAGTTACTATTACACTTGACATAAAAACTCAACAAGAGTTCCAATAAATTTCTCTATTTATCAACTAATGTTGCAAAAAAATAATAAAAAATAAATAAATAAATTTAAAAAAAATAAATAAATAAATAAAAATGACAAATAGGCACAAAAGGGTAATCTACCAGCTGAGATTTTATGCATTATCTTTATTGAGGTGCAAGATACATGATAACTTACTCTTGAATCAGTTGCTGTAGCTGTATGGTATTTAGGTTCAGGAAGGTCACCCATAAAACGTAAAATTGTAATCCAAACTGCTAACGCCGCCTAGTGTCAAAAGAAAATATAAATACAAGTTAATATCCCAAATTCAGAAGAAACAAGAGGGCAATGGGCCTTAACGCTCACCAGAAGATATGTCTAATATTGTTTGCAAAGTGCAATAGACAATATATTAAGTACAGAAACTTTAAAAGTTTTCTCAAGTTAAAAACTCCCACAAAACTTAATCAGAAATACATGTATATCCACTAACTTTTCATTTATAAGTACCTTATAAAATATGCATGAAGTAACTGTAGTGCAATCATTAATCAAGTTCAGTATAATTATGCAGCTATGTCCTTGACCTTTGAACATATATGACTTCAAACCATATATGATTGTCATGTCAATACCTACAATATTCTAATATACATGCCTATACAAAAAAGTAATAGTTTTCAAGATAATTAGCAATTTAAGTCATCTTCTGCAGCTGTGACCTTGACCTTTCAACATATTACCTTGACCCATATATCAAAATGATCATCATGTCAATACCTACAATATTCTAATATACATGCCTCTACAAAAACTTAATAGTTTTCAAGATAATAAGCAATTTAAGTCTTCTGTTGCAGCTGTGACCTTGACCTTTCAACATATGACCTTGAACCATATATCAAAATCATCGTTGTTGCAAAACCTACAATATTCTTCTATATATGCCTATACAAAAAGTAAATAGTTTTCAAGATAATTAGCAAGTTTAGTCTTCTTTTGCAGCTGTGACCTTGACCTTTCAACATATGACCTTGAACCATATATCAAAATGATCGTCATGTCAATACCTACAATAGTCGAATATACATGCCTATACAAAAAGTTGATAGTTTTCAAGATAATTAGCAATTTAAGTCATCTTCTGCAGCTGTGACCTTGACCTTTCAACATATTACCTTGACCCATATATCAAAATGATCGTTGTTGCAATACCTACAATATTCAAATATACATGCCTATACAAAAACTTAATAGTTTTCAAGATAATTGGCAATTTAAGTCTTCTTTTGCAGCTGTGACCTTGACCTTTCAACATATGACCTTGAACTATATATCAAAATGATTGTCATGTCAATACCTACAATATTCTAATATACATGCCTATACAAAAAGTTGATAGTTTTGAAGATATAGTGACAAATATATAATTTCTAGCAATTTCCCCACTCAGTGCCTAACAATTTCCCCATTTTGGGCCCCATGGCTATCATTTGTGCAAATCTGAAAATAGATGACCTAAGGATGTTATAAATGAAATAACTTAGGTATATCTCTTGTAGATTCAGCTCAGGTGAGCTAAAAAACTAAAAAAGTATTAATTTTTGTTTTACTTCCATAAACTATGTAAGTATTGCATACTTCTTTATTAATAATATTTCTGAAGATGCACGTAAGAGTGTGTATCCATTCTATTTCGAAAGTAACAACATTTGTAACTATTTCAATGCTGGAGACAATTAAAGATCTGATTTCCTGAAAAAAGTTTCAAGTGAAAACTGTTAGTACTATTACTCTGAGGATTTATATGTATATTACTTACTAAACGATCACCATCATTCTTCAGCAGTAATAATGAATTCTGTAGAGCTCGCCGGATGTACGAGTGTGATGCGTTTTGTTGGAAGTACATAGCAGCAAATTTTGTAAACTTGTATTCTGATATATCTGGTTCTTCATCAGCAGGAAGTGGAATAGACATCTCATTTATCTCAAAACCATTCTGAGATATCATTTCTTTACGTTTTTCTTCCAAGTCCTACAAAAAAACATAACTTGTTTTGGCTATATTAACAAAACAACATTTATCCTTTGACATAAAAATATACATGATAAAATTTGCAATAACAAAACTAAAAACTCTTTATCGATATATACATGTGTATCAAATTTCTTTTTGGTTGATTTATAAAGATTGTAATATAAAATATTTTGCTTGTGATAAAAAATAAAGGAAAGTCATATACTTTTATATAATTTTTAAGAGTCTTCAAGCACTTATTTGTGGTAGCCCCAACTGATGTGTCAGGTGCTCTATGATGTTAAATAGGAGAAAATTTGGTGCAAAAATGATCACAACACAATTGATGAGTCAATCTTTATGGTATTTAATCTTGTCAACACTTTTATCCTTGTGTTGGTATTAGTTACCTCCCTTACCTTAAATGAATATGGAGCTTCACCAGTAACATCACCACCAGGATCAATAAAATCAAACATCTGATCAACCTTACAATTAACAATGGTACTGACTTTAAACCACGTTTTTATAGTGAATCTAAATATTTCAGATAACGTTTAAAAAATTGACAAACTTTATTTTCTTTTATAAAAGATGGTCGTTAGACACGTAAACTTAAAAGATAAAAATTAAGATGTATTTTTTTTTATTATTTTTTATTTTTTGGATAATTTGTCAACATTTAGTATAAAAATTAAGATGTATTTTTTTTTATTATTTTTTATTTTTTGGATAATTTGTCAACATTTAGTCTGAAATAATTGATATCTACATTAAAAAAAAAAAAAGCAATTTCAATACAAAAGTCAAATTCTAGGTTTTTTCAGCAGCAGAAAGCTGGGATCCAAACAAAACAGTTCAGAAGTTCCTCTTCAATTATTCATATGTAATACTCAAAATCATTTTTTATTTGTTGAAACACTTCTTTTTTTTTTTTAAATTTGAAATCTCAACTTAAACCTATTATATTATTGTTATTATTAACCCATGAAATGCTGACCTGCTACTTATTATGGTTTTCAATTTTATTTTAGCAAACTCTATTTTCAGGATCTAACAAATAAGTATATATAAAAAAAAATAAAAAGCTGGCAAGAAAAAAAGTTTTTTACTGTAAATCTAATTACCAAAACAGATTCATTAACTGGTTCATTCTTCCTTTTTTCTGCTACTTCTATATATTCTTTCTTCATCTTGGCTTCTTCTTTCTGTCGTAGTTCTTCTTCCTCAACTTTTCTGTCAATGTCTGCCAAACGTTCCTGTTTTAAAAATATAAAATATCTTACATTAATTGAAAATGATATTGAATTTCAGTAAAACCATAAATGTTTTTAAAAAATTGATGCAATTTGAGAACCAGAATTTTGATTTTGTTTTATATAAGGACTTGACCTTGAACCAGCCATCAAGGTCAGATCTCTGCTGTGGTTTGTGAGAGAGAATCTGTTAAAAAAAATATTATTTTTGGTCACTTTATTAAAAACATACTACTATTAGGTTCAGAGTATAACTGTTTATTTTCTATTTTGTACAAAGTTTAAATAATGCAATTACAATTGAATGTCTAACTTAACCAAGTTACTATGGTAACCATAATACATGTACAAAAGAGTTCCACAATCTTCGACCACTTGTAAATTATAAATGTATATTATAAATGATATTATTGATATATGTATATTGAAGTTAACAAATTAACACTTACCATAGCTGAAAACTATATATTGTGACAGATATGTTAATCTTGTTATCTATACAATTTTGAGTATATCATGTGACCTTAAAACAAGATCACATGACTTATTAAGGTAGTTGAGATAAATTGGTGAGATCAAATTTGAAAGATTTTCATGTCTACATGTGACCTGTTGACCAATGTGTTGACAATAAGTGATTCAGTTTTTGGACATACCCTGTACATTCTTTCAGCTTCTTGTTTGGCCTTTTTGTCATTCATTTTCTTCTTGAGTCTTGCTTCTTCTTCTGCTCTCAGTCTTTCTGCTTCCATACGTTTTTGAAACTGTAACATAAATACATGTAAATTATTGTAAATAATCACTCCTCAAAGGCTAGGTTTTCAGAAGAATTTTCATTTTAACTTTCCTCTAAACTTTTAATTTTGACAGAAAGATATAATTATTAAATATAAACCTTGAACATTTTTATAAAATTTATTTTCCAAATTATACATAAAATTTTATGTCTGGTATACCAGAAAAAAAAAACCTCTTAGTATTGTGTAAAAACTGAAAACACAAGGGAGATAATTCATGAAAATCCATGATTTAATCCATATAATCCAAACATTTTAATTCACTTATATCAATTTTTCATAAATGTTGTACTGAGCTTCGTTTGTTAAGATTTTAAAGGTTGTCTACTCTTCTCAAACATTACAGGGTAAATGTCTATCTCTAGGAGACGGAGATCGGAGACAGAAAGCCGAGGGCCCGAGTGTTCAATCTGTACAAAAGACAGCTATGATTATTAGTCATTTACAGCACTTTTTTATAAAAAAAAAGTAACAAATATTTAGAGCTTTTTATAAAAAAAAAATACAAAAAAAAAAAAAAAAAAAAAAAAAAACATGTCATAACCAGAACTTTTATAACAAGTGACATAAATATAACATCTGACCACAATGAACCAAATATTAAAAAGATTAAAGTACCTCAATTCTCATTCTACGGAACTTTTTCTGTGCAATCATTGTGCGAACACATGTCTGTAATGTTATCACTGATATCAGCCTTCTCTTAGCCCATCTACGTACCAAATAACCTCTGCTTATTCTCTGGAAAAAAAGAGTTGAGTAATGTGTTTAATGTCCAGTCAAAAATATTTCACTAATATCAGAGTGGGAAATCAATTCAATACACTGTCCATTTGTAGAGTGAGTGAGCACTACCAAAACTCTATACATTTTGGCTCAATTGCACAATGCTTGATTTAAAAATAGTTAAAAATAATCAAACATTTCAATTTCAATTTACCAAACTTTTCTTATTTTTTTAAATCCATGACATTTTCTAAAATCCCTAACTTTCAAAAATAATAATTTTCCCTAATTCATGGGAGACATGTTATTTGAATGTCGATATTTGGGTTTCCTTACCTGAAAATCGATGATAAAACCTCTCATAGCATTAAACCTGGCAGTCAAGATTCTGGACCTAACAATAGCCTGTAGTCTCATGTATCCTTGTTTCATCTGGAAAACAAAATACACAAAAATGAAATCAAGGTAAATAAATAAATTGCTATGTTTATTTTTTTGAATTGGCAAAAACTGGAAGGGCAGATAACTGGTCTCGCTTTTTGAGTTTCACATAGATTAGATTTTGTGGATTTTGTGAATATTAATTCAATCATATTAAAGTCAACAAAATTTTTTGCAATACAAAGGGTTTGTTTGATTGATTTATTAACATCTCATTTTTAAAGAATTCAGATTGCAAGTTTTTAATGCTGAGTGATAGACATGACAGATTTTTAAACAAGCAACCTGCCACTTATAAAGAAATGACTGTTCAACCTAGATGGAAACAGTGGTCTTTAAAAAGATTAATCTTTTTTCAGGAAAAGTGTTCTATTTGCCCCCATTATTAGGATTTATCTTTTGACACAAAAAGCCTACAACTTTTTTTACAAAACTCTTATTGAAATATTTCTGTGAAAAATATATTTTCTAAAATTTCACATAATATTTATAATGCACGGTGGTATACAAAAAGAACCCTTACCCGTCCTTAATTTTTTTAATACAGACAAAAGTCTTACCAGTAAGAACCTCTTTCTCTGTATAAATCCTCTCCATGACGTCTGTATAATGATGGTAGACTGTTTCATTTTCAGGAATCGTCTACGACAATGCCATGCTCTGATAGACTTCTGGATAACAAGAATCTTCTCTGTAAGGGCAACTTCTCTCTGCGTCTCCAAGTAAGCATCTTGGGCATCCTATAATACAAATAATTGTTTTAAATTTAATTTCAACAAATTCTGCCATACAGTGCCTGTCATACAGTGTTACACTATTTTTAAATATCATGTGAAAGTAACCACTCACATTTGTTTGGGACTTGAAACCCACAACCATAAAATTATGAGTGTGCAACATTATTTACTTTACAATGTGCACAAAATATTTGAAAAATTTATAAAATTCTTAAATTCAAAATTAGATTATAAAAACTAGACCTCAGCAATTTTTTCTAATCAAAATTAACCAAAGTTACATCATACCTTTAAGAAGACTTTACTGTGACCGAGCTGGTAGTCTTTTCCAGCTAAAACTGCTGAACAAATCTTCAATGAAGCTGCTCTACAATCTTCCTTGTGAGATGGACCAATCCCAGGTACCAATAAACGGTAACGGTCCACAAACTCTGAGAAGCGATGTCTGATGGGATAGCCAGCTCTTCGAATTCTAATAGTTTCCATCATCCCCGAATATCTTAACTGTTTGCAGCACAATTCTCTGTCAAACATCTGGAAGTAATAACAGCAAATAAGTTATAACAAGAATTCCATGGATTTAAACGTCTCGCCTGGTTAGTTTTTGATTGAGTAGAAAATACATTACTTTAACATAAACTTTCACATTTTGACACTCCGTTGCCGACACCAGAAAAGAAGTCTCGCCTTTTGGCGATGCCAGGTTGACAAAAATAGTTATATAATTAACCTGGATTAGCATTGCAATCAAGTTTCAACTTGAAAACTAAAGATATAGGGTATACCGTAATCCATATAACAATGTTTTTCTCTAGTGGAACATGCCTTGGTATATTTTTCCCATGGTATTACATATCTACATGCTCTAATTGATACACACAACTTTTTATCTCTAACTATCAGTGATATGACAAAGTGATCAGAAAAAATCAAATTTTGAGGGAGGGTAATTTTCCTTAATTTTTGGGTTAGTAAATTCTATAAAACACAATGGAATTTTTAATTATGCATGACCACTTACACATTTCCATGAAATTTACACCCAATTTTTTTTTTTTTTTTTTTAAAATTACAAAACCCAAAAATTAAAACCTAGAAATATTAATGTTTCAACTTATTTGTGACACCAAAGCAAAGGAAGGCCCAAGAATGACTAATTATCTTCTAAAATTGATTATATAAAATATCATTGCTAAATGACATTATCTACAGTTTCCATGGAGATGGTAATCATGGTTGTACTCAATAAAATAAAAGAAAAAGTTTCTGGAAAGTAAAAAAAAAAAAACATAGCAGAATGTATCATAAGATTTCAATCAACACTATGCAATGAACTAAGTACACTGACAATTATGAAATCTTGAAGTGTTACCTATGACATAAAACAAATCTAACCAGTTTTCAAATTTTTTTTAAAATTTATTAAACAAATCTAAAGCAGCTTACCAATGGTTTTTTGAATTCATTTGGTTTTATACATCTAACAAAGAATGGCTGACATGCTCCTAATGTCTTCATCAGGGAGTCTAAAGATTTTTTAAACTGTGAACCCAGTGTTGGAGCTCTCTTCTTGGTTTCTATTCCCTGTGTAAACAAAATTAAATATGTGTAAATATATGCAGCATAAAATCCATGTTGAATTGTCAAAGTCAAGATAGATTTTTCTTCGTTATGAAAATGGAACTCGCTCTGGGAAACTTGAATACCAGCAGAAAACCATGACAGTGATAAATCTGTAATGTAACTGATTAACACTTGTTGTCTTACATCAAATTGAGTTGAAAAGATGGAGCAATTATTATTATAATAATTTTAAAGTGATAACTGATATATTAATATAAAATTGGAACATTTAATAATATTTCTAAGAAAAACTGTTATGGCCACTGGTGAATCGGGCCCCAAATTCAGCAGATTGACAGATTTCAAATCTGTAATTTTATAACATTTTTCAATGAATTCATATTGTATCTGATTCAATAACAAGGACTATTTTGTAAGTTTTGTAATTTTTTATCTCAAACTGGTCAGAGTTTTGAATAAGTGAAAATTCTGACATCATCCTATTGGTCCCCAGTCAAGTACAGTTATATAAAATGTCCTCCATCAAGTACAATAATCATTATATAGAATAGGACTTACCATGGAAATATCTTCACTAAATAATTTCAGTAGATACTTGTTAGATGATGTTTGTATTAATGATAACAAATCTCCACTAAATGTGTCTCTGTTCTTCTCCAGAAACCCTGGATAAAGATTAAAACATAGATAAATGTATCAGCTGTCATATTATATAAAAAACAAGCTTAAACTTTCAAAGAGAAAAATATCTTTTTAAAGTTATCACTTGATATACATGTATTTTAAACAAAAATCATCATCGTGATTGTACCTATCAAAAACAACTAAATTTGTGAAAAATTATTATTTCAGGAGCAATTACTCTCATATAGATTTGGTAAGTAAAAATCTTGACTGGGTCACAAAACATCATTACTGACCAATGTCCTGATTAAACTTCGCCACCTTGCTTTGGCCATGCTATTTTTTGGATTCCAAAATTCATTTTTTCTGTATAAAAATCTCTTTCAACTCATTAAACAAATGATGACAATGAATCAAGGTCTCACTGTCATGGTAATGCTCTTGAACTTTGTGGTAAGATAATAATTACCTCTAGCATCATAATACACAACTCCAGCAAAATGACTTAATCCAAACAGTGGATTTACTTCAGATTTAGGTTTTATGTAGAATTTATTGTTGCCATGGTTAAGGTTAAACTTCTGTAACATAGTTGTATCTGTACCCTGAAAAATATAATATAAACACAACATTACAGATTGCTGTTTTAAAAGATACCCAGTACTGTATTAACCACTACTGTAGCTCAGTTGGTTAAGTGCTCGCTTTGTAAGTAGGAGGATGGGGGGTTTGAATCCCTGCCAAGTCTGACCAAGACTTTAAAATTGGTAGTAAATGTTCTTTCATCATGCACTCAGCATTTACAAATGAAAGTCACAGGATCCTTCAGATGAGACCTTAAAAACAGGATACCTCATGTCACAGCAGGTCAGGCATGTTAAAAAAACCCTCCCTGGACATTGCCATAAGCACACTGCAAAGGTAAAAATTTCTGGCACTTCATCTATAGCTGGTGACATCTCGATATATGTAAAATATTCTTGACTGGGACATAAAACCCCATTAAATCAATCAATCAACAGTATTGTATTATCAAGTGTTACATCTAGCACTTGGAATTGCACGTGTCACAAAATCATATTTACAACTTTAAAGCGCAAGTAATTTCAACATAAGGGAGTAAAATTTTGTTTCAAACTTCATCAGCTTTATTACAGACAATTGAAGACCTCCCTGATTAACATGAGACATTTTCAAATTAAAAAAAAAATTTAGTAAAGTCACTTTATGATCAGAATTAATTTTACGAAATAATCATATTTTTGTATTAACAATCATCTTACCTTTGGAATTTACTTTCTTCGTCAACAAGGGAGATAATATTCATTGGTTTTGCTCCAATTAAATCTAACGTTTCTTGATTGTCAACAAATTCAATGTGTTTCCAATTAATTCCTTCATTATCATATTCTTCCTATAAATCATAATAAATTAATCTCATTGTTCAGATCTAAAAGGTGACATTTATTTTTACAGCTGAAGTGAATAAATCATTAAAAGAGTTGAAGAACAAGAGTAGTATAATTGAATTTGCCGGTGTACCGCGTGATACCTCATAGCGTTTGTGCAGGACAATTATTTCTATTGGCAATAGAATTGCACAAAGTGACGTTTTCTTGTAATAACGATGTTTTTGGGAATATTTTACGTAATCCTTATCCATTTCATTATGCACAAACATTAAAAGGTATTGATCACATGGTACACTTGCGAGTTCAATTGTGTTAAACCTAGGTTTTTATATTCAACTTATATAGGACCTAGTGTGAGAAAGTTTATCAGTTTGATTGCTAAAAATCAGTGATTTTTCTTGGAATGTTCGCCAACCGTTTCAGAACTTCCTGTTTCAATCAAAGTTATGAAATTAATCTTGAATAAGGAATTAAAAAATATAAACCCTCGATCCACACAAATGTTTTTATTTGTAGTATAGTGATCTAATTTTCAAAAAAAAAAAAAAAAAAGAAGGAAAAAGACAGAAAAGAAGAAAAGATAAACAAAACAAATACAAAAAAGTTTTGTTTTTTACCTGTTCCAACTTGAAAATATGTCTGACAAAAAACTGCTGAAGATTTTCATTGGCATAGTTGATGCACAACTGTTCAAAACTGGAAATAAAGTGTTTCATATGAATTATAAATACACATATAAAAAATAAATGTGAAATAAGTGTATAAAACTAATACATGTAGAATTTCCAGTGAGAGCTTTTTTTAATTTTTTGGTGAAAATCTTGAATCAAGTTTCAGGACTTGCTAAATCAAATTCAGAATCATGCAAAAAGTTTTTTATTACATATCTCTCTATTAAAATATAAATATATTTATTAGTTATACAAAAATATGCTTTTCAACTATGAAGAGAAGCCTTATAGAATGCATTTACTGTAGAGTTTACAAAAAGAGAACATATCTCAATATACATGTATAATTTACCTGTTATGATCAAAACTTTCAAATCCAAATATATCCAGTACACCAATGGAGGTTCGGAAATGTTTCGGAGATGACTTAGGTTTGAATATGGCTATATTTATTTTGTCCACAATCCAAACAAACATTCTACCATAAATGCCTTTCACAAATGCATCACGAACATCCACAGATGCTTCTGTTCCCATGGTAACTGTAACACTTTCTCCTCGAGTGACAAGTGTACGAGTTGTCAACACATCTATCAAATCCTGGGCTCTCACCTTTCCAAACAAAGTCAATGTAACTTTTAATACAGTTTATAAATAAAAATATAGTAAGCTACAACTTTGAAAATAAATTGGTTTTTAAATATTTTTAAGCTACAACTTTGAAAATAAATTGGTTTTTAAATATTTTTCTCAAACTCGAAACATAACACAAAATTGTAACTTATTTACAATAATGATTTTACTTCATAACTTATTTACAATAATGATTTTACTTCATAATCTTTAAACTATTAGGGTCAGCGATCCCTGTAAGATTTTGAAAATCATCTATTTATTGAAATCATCCAAGTTGACTTTTAATGTTTGTTAAGAAGAGTAGCTACATAATTTTTTTTAAATACATGTATTGTTACACAAAAAAATATTATTCATCTTGAAATTATCTTGAACATCTTGATTTTGCCAACAGCTGTCAAACCCATTCAAACTTTTTTCACTTTGTTCTAATATATATATAATTCAATGATAAATTTCATCCTTAGCTGTCATTTTTTTTTTTTCCCAAAAATTTATAAAGAGAAAATAATAACATTATAAAGTGGACACATTTTCAATTAAAACACATAAGGATGATAAATTTACATATGATGAGTGTAAATGATAGAGAATTCTTGGTGGATATTGGCAGAAAATTCACAACAGTTTTCACGATCAAATTTGTAAATTCTTAATTAACAGATATGCCCACTTTTCACAGAACATAATAAATAACCTAACATTTTTTACACTTTTTTCTGATAGTGAAGTAATCTACAGTCATAAATACTATAATATACCTCTAATAACTTGGCTGTTTTGTTGATGTGTTGAATATCCTGGATCTCACTGGCATCAATATTGTCCATTTCAATTGCTAAAAAATTTAAAAATTTTGAAATCAATAGAATTTAAGACACTTTAATGCAAAAATTAATCTAAATTTTAGCATAACTTTTTAAAAAAAAGAACTAGTTTTTTAACTAGTGTTCCAAATAAAAAGTTTTTATCTATACTAAGGGGCAGAAGAAACAGGAATATCTAGAATAAATTTTTGGTAAGTAACTGAAAACATACTAGGATCTGCCCACATGGTGAGAGGCAATGTGGTCAAGAAAGCACATTCTTGTAGTTGAAGAGTAAAGAAGACACTACCTACCATTATATTTAATATTTCCTATATGTAAAAGAGCAGCTAGAATTTTCAGGATTTCCCAGGTTTCTGAATCTGTGAACATTAACACCTTCATGGCTGATCTTATATCTGCAAACTCCTTCACATCGTCTCGACCTTCACACTCAATACTGCCACCCTAAAAATGAACAAAAAATATACAATAAAGACAATGGCAAGCTTCATGAGTTTTGTTACAAAAGTATTTGTATTTTACACACCAGTTAAGATTCTTTCAATAATAATGAGCCTAAATGTCAGTTTGTGGATGATGGATTGATTTAATGGGGTTTTACATCCCGTCAAGAATTAGTGGATGATGGAGGAAACTACAATGCCCAATTACCCATAACCTTTAGAAGGTTAACTGACAAAATTTTTAATACTAAGATCTGTGGTGAGTTGGATAAGAATATAGGCATTGAGAAGTGCCATGATCTTTATAAGCAGGCCCTATAGACCACTAGGCATCTTTGTTACAATTTTAGGAGTACCATCAATGAAAAACCTCATCAATCACTGTTTCCTAAATTTGCATGCATTTCATTGCAAATAATATCAAGTTATTTAAGTTGTCTGACAAGTCAAAGTATGTAATATTTGTTGTTGTTTTTTTTTTTCCTTCAAAATGGGACAAAACTTTAACTCAAGATAATACTAAACAATACAAAATATAATTTAATGAAAATTTAATCGCTGTTTGAATTTAAAAAAATCTAGTTTTCAGGATGTCTGATAGTCATTAAAAACATTTACATGACAATCAGACAATACCATAAAGTATAGTACCCCAGTTAGAGTACAACATTCCAGTTGAGTGTAGTTGAGTAATGGTGTCCTAGTCAAGAATATTTCGCTTATATCAAGATGTCACCAGCTAAAGGCAGAATTTTGCCTGTGCGAGACTGATGGCATTATACAGTAGGTTTCTTTATCATGCCATGCCTAGCATGACACAGGACCTTGTTTATTAAGTTCCCATCCAAATGAACTGAAAAAACCATGACTTTCACTTTGTGATGCTGAGTGCTTGGTGAAAGGACAGTCACTATTTACCTTCAAGATCTAACATTCCAGTACTCTTTAAAGGTCTAATGCAACCAATAATATTCTTTTGGACTATGATACTTGGATGCACCCAAAATAAAAATGACATTACCTCCAGGGACCATCAAGTTACCTGAGTTAGATAGTAATATTCCCTCGGGACCATGTAGGTCTAATTTCTTCTTTTCCTCATTCGTCATACCAGCCAACATGCAGTAAAATATGTGATAATTCCGTTCATCATGTGCTTGGTTGACGATTCGAGACTTTTCTAACAAATACTGCTCTATTTTGGCACCCTCTATCACACCTCTGTCATTGAAGTGAACATCTATGTATTTACCAAATCGACTAGAGTTATCATTCCTGATAGTTTTGGCATTTCCAAAAGCTACAATGAAAAAAAAAAAACAGAATTTACAAATTTTGCGTGTCATTTTGTATAATGTTATGTTTTTTAACATCAACTTCCCATGATTCAAAATAAGCAAACATAATATAAAACATCTTATAAATGTATATTCTTCAATCAAATTTTGTTTATTTGTTTGTTTGTTTTTCTTGTTTTGTTCCGTTTCTTTTTCTTTTTTTTTTTTTTGGGGGGGGGGGATTTTTTAGGGTTTTGTTTTGGGGAAATCAAAAGTTGTTTTTCTAAATCATTATTTCTGACATTAGTGCAGTGGGCAAAATGTATTAGAAATGTAAAAAAAAAATAAATAAATAAAAAACATAATTCTATAACAACACGGACAAGGTATTCAACATGACAACAAACTGTAAACTTATAGGTAAAATACTGGATGGGAATTCTAGAATGAAGCTAACAATTTCAAGCAATAGAAAAGTGTGGAGATTTAGTATAGGCCAGGCATAACACCCGATTCATAATGAGGACAGGTTGGATTCAAACTCAGGCAGAGACGAGCTGCAATCCAAAGTAAGCTGTTGACCACCTGAGTCCCATCTAGGCCTAAGAAGGACAAGTATGAGTTATACTGTATTATAAGAACATACCTTCCATTATAGGATTAGCCTCTAAGATTTGTTGTTCTATCCATGAGTGTTGACCACTGACCGCTGCTAAAAACTGCAATACTAACTTAGTACTCTCTGTCTTACCAGCACCAGACTCACCACTGTAATCAAAGAAATTTACTTAGACATTATGATTATAGATATAAGTAATAACAAACTCATTTAGTTTCTGAATCTTTTGATTTAAGGACAGAACTTATTCAAGTATCAGTCATGTGAAGTGACAGGCCCCCTCAAACACCCCCACCCCTATTGGCATACTAGTTCATTGCAAGGTTAATCCCCATGAACAAGGCATATCTAAACATGTAAGGAAGAGGCCCAGCCATAAATATGACAACAAGGCCTACCTATGAAGCTGTGAGAACAAGGCTCACCCATAAATATCAGATCAAGGCCTGCCTATGAAACTCTGAGAACAAGGCCTGCCAATAAAGTGATAAAAAAGGCCCGCCCAAAAAAGTGTGAGAAAAGGCTTGCCCATAAATAAAAGTGTGTGTACAAGTTTGCCCATAAAAGTGTGAGAACAAAGCCTACACATAAAATTCTGAGAACAAAGCCTACACATAAAATTCTGAGAACAAAGCCTACACATAAAATTCTGAGAACAAAGCCTACACATAAAATTCTGAGAACAAAGCCTACACATAAAATTCTGAGAAAAAGAACAGCCCATAAAAGTGTAAGAACAGGGCCTACCCACAAAATTGTGAAAACAAGGCCTACCCATAAAAGTGAGAAAAGGGCTTATTTATAAAAGTTTGAGATTAATCTAACATTATTTATTGTACTTAATAACATAACATAACATACTACCAGTACATTCTACCATAGCCTGTCCACACTGCCCCTAAATATACATGAACAATCTTAGAGTATATATTTTACCTGATAATAACACATTGATCCTGTGAATATCTCTTCATGTTAAAATACAAATTATCAGCAATAGCAAATATATGTGGTGGCATTTCACCGATTTTCTTATCTCTGTAATTCTGTATCTGTTCCGCAGTATAAATTGGTAAAATCTGGTATGGATTAACAGCCACTAAAATTGATCCTGTGAATGTCTGGAAAAAAATTATTTGTGAAATGAGAATATAAATACAGGTATCAATAAAACTTAGGTATAATTCCATTAAAAAAAGACAATTACTAAGTAAACCCTTGGATATTTGTGACTTTGAACATGCCATTACACTGCCATACCAAATTAACTCAGTCTAAGCAGCACAAGCAAGGTATTCTATTATCATGATACTGAACCAAACAAAAATTGTCCATGATCAAGGAAGCTCCCTATTTTGTATGACTGGGTCAAAACAACAAATAAAGTTGTAATGCCTTCTGTGACGGTATAAATGTTTAATCAATGGACCATGTATACTTTGTCAATGTACCCAATAATTAAGACAAACATTTTTTTAAAAAAATACAGTCTTCCATTTTCAAGTACAATTTCTAATATTTCTCTATTTTCAGCAGAAAACTGTCCGCAGAAGGTTCTCATCTTGTACGGCCTCTGTTTCTGCCATTTAATTATAGACTTTAGTGTACATTTAAAACAATACAATAATATGGTCTATTATGAGAAAAATCTGGTAAAAGAAGGACAAACCTATGCATTGATATGCACATTAAAAATATAAAATTTCAAATTTAAATCTACATAATATACTTACATATATGAGATTGTCGATGTATCTTATGAAAAGATTTCTGAGAATTCCCGCCTCATTGAGATCGCCCAGACTAATCATGTCTTCCACGCCTTCCACTGATGTAATATGCATATGTTTGATCTTTTTCTTGCCATCAAGCCAATGCTCTTTGCCATCATCGTCAATAACTTGTATTCGACCCGAGTCACTGAATTTCACCCTGGCTCCCAGATTAACAGTGAACTCTCCCTTATTTTCATTCTCCAACCAGACATGGTCACCCTGAAAAATACAACAAAAAGTTAAGGAACTAGAAACAAAACTGATTTAGATCTTCTTTTTCTAGTATTTCTAGACTATTTTTATGCATATTGGCCTTTTTCTCACATCTGATGTCATTAGGACATTGCTACTAAATCTAACCATCAAGATACAGAAGCAATAAAAAAAAAATGTTTAAGATGATCATTATTTTGTTTTTAAATTAAGACATAATAGAGAAAAAAACACATTATTGACTTTTTATGGTGGATGTTATAGAATTCAGTTTTTTTTTTTTTTTTTTTTTTTTTTTTTTTTTTTTTTGCTCCGATTTGGACCCAAAAATGCTTGGTTCAAACAGTTAGTGTGAAAACATGATGATCAGCAAAATTTTATCATACAAATATATATTTAAATATAAGTTGTCATCTAGAATAAGTGGCAAAGAAAAATGTTGAAAAAAGGTTCTGGGTAATTTTAATGACTATAAAAATGTATGTAAATGTAGAAGAAGATGTAAAAAATAAAAAGATAATAAAACAATGTAGAACAGTTTTTTGAGAAACAAATACTCCCTCCCCACCAAGGCAAAATCAACGATTTAACCTCATTTCATATGTAAAACATTGTCTCATATTTGTATACCTTTGTGGCATATTTTATTAAAATTCACTTGAAAAAGTTACGCAATAGACATGATATAAGGATGGATTTGATTTGATTTAATAGAGTTTTATGTCTCAGTCAGGTGTTTTTCACTCATATCGAGACGTCACCAGCTTGGCGAAGTGGCAAAAATTTTGACCTTTGCAGTGCACTTAGGGCAAAGTGCAGGGAGCATTTTTTAACATGCCATGCCTGTCGTGACATGGGACATCAGTTTTTAAGGTCTCGTACAAAGGACCCAGAGACTTCTATTTCTAAATGTCAATTGCTTGGCAAAAGAACTGTCACTACCAATTTTCAAGTCTTGGCCAGACCTGCCTGGGGTTAAAACCCTCGACCTTTCACATACAAAGTGAGATTTCTACCAACTGAGCTACCATAGTGTTATTGATATAAGGATGGACAGACATCATTTACACTGGTATAAAATACATTCTGCCACATAATCCCTCATACAATAGTTTACAATAGCAATCATTTAATCAATAAAGAATATAATATACTTTAATACACTGAGATTGTCAATAAAATACATAATGTCGTAGTAACAGTTGGTACGGTAACAGAATCTCTCATTGCTGTATGGATGTTTGTTATAAATGTCAAAGGTACAAGTAAGACATATTGTAAATGAACAGTATGTCAATAAAAAAGCACATGTTAGCAGCTGGTTCATATTTGCAAATTTTTTGGCCAAACATAACTAGAAAACATTAAATAAAGTTATTGTGGCATCTTTCTGTGTTGTCTATTAAACTGCATAATGGACAAATCTTTTTTCATATGTCCATGTTTGTTCTCTCACTGCCGGAGGTTAAAATCCTACTAGGTAGATTTTAGTGGAAGATTGTCGTCATTTTCTTTATAATTTGTAGTTTATAACCAACCAACCATCCAGCCAACCAACCAACCAACCAACAAACTAACCAACCAACCAGCCAACCAACTAGCCTACCAACCAACCAACCAAACAACCATCCAGCCAACCAACCAACAAACCAACCAGCCTACCAACCAACCAACCAACCAGTCAACTAACCAACCAACACCAACCAACCAACCAACCACCATTCCCTCTAAACCCCAATCCTAAGTCACCACTAACCAACTAACCCCTATTCATTCTAACCTCAAATCCTACTCACCCACCAACCCCCCCAATCAACCAACCCTATACTTTAATTTTAAGAGCTAATGGTATTTTACTAAAATAATGGTGATAGGTCAATTGTTTTTGTGTACCAAAACTAGTTAATCTATAGATTCAGGAATTAAACCATAAAATGCTTTTTTTCACCTATTAAGTAATCAAATAGTGAAAATGTTCTTCTTGATTCACTTTGATCCTCTGGATCACTTATTCTGAAGAAACGAAGTTACTGTTACCTTTGACCTATTTATTCAAAGGCCACCTGGCATTCCACAGTGCTCTTTATTACAGACATGCATCTAAAACACTTATGTCTACATGCATATATTGTCATGCTTTCACTGTCATTTAATGCAAAAAGGTTTCAAGATCAAATCTTATCAGATTTTAAATCAGCTCTAAGGTTTCCTCCCTTCTGATACAACTAGAGCAGTCTCCTGAGTGACAAATATCCCCTATCATAGTTGAGATGCTTTTACCTTGTGACCTTGACCATGGAAGTACTTACACATCTAGATTTTACCAAATGTATGCATATAGATACTGTAAATGTATTATTTTTAGCATGTAAGTATTTTAGCACAATTTTCATTTTTTGACTAATTCGCATGGATTTAATTCAGTGCAAAACAACCTTTGACAAACAGACTATAAGTCAAAATATGTATTTTAGTAGCGTAGATTTTAAGTTAGCGCTACTGTCCTTGTGTGAAAATCGCTAAAATTAATACACTGCTAAAATTGGTATGTTTACAGTATTTAATTAATCCTCCCAAGTTGGTATACATTTGCATAAAGATTGATCAAAATCCTAAATTTTTACATATTCATTATGTCTGCGTATCAGCAGACATCTTGTTGTTAATTGTAATCTTTATTATTATTTTTTTTTTTATTATTATTCCTCCTTGTTTCTGACAGATTTTTTCAGAGACATCTCCTACGTTTTCTATCCGATTAGGTTCAAATTTTGTCAACTGGTAGGGATTGACCATGGGAAGGTCTCTTCCTAACTGTCTTTTTTTGGAATTCGAAAGGACTTACGAAAAATCAGGTTAAAACCACAGAATTCCAGAGAGTTCTTTCTTTCTTTCTTTCCTTCTTTCTTGGAATTTCCCCTGCTATTTGGAGCACCACTTTAGAGAGCTGATACACAGACATTATACTTGCTTGCAAGTATACATTCTAGTTGCCATTATTCTGCTTTCATCTTATGGAGTGTCAGAAATGTATTATTTTGTAACTCAAAAAGCGAAAGCAAAGAACGGTGTTTGAATGGACAAAGCGACACCTACTGAGCAATAACAATAACTCCAATAAGAATACATATCTTGTAAAATGACAAAGTGATAACTAAAAACAGCAAGGCTTCTGAAGAAGCCAGCAGATTAAAAATGGTGGTTAAGGATTGTTTTTATACTATTTACTTCATTAAAGATATTAAAAAGTTAGGCAGCCTAAGTAGCTGTTGATAATTTTTTTTACAATTGAAGGTCTGACAATGAAGCTCAGGCTTAAGTCTCACAACACAGATAGGCAGCAAGATTGTTGATAATTTTTTTCATTTATGAAGGTCCACCAATCAAGTCAGACCAGTCCCATAACACAGATAGGCAGCAAGAATGGCCCCAGTATTTGCTGATAATTTTTTTTATTTATAAAGGTCCACCAATCAAGCTCAGACCAGTCCCATAACACAGATAGGCAGCAAGAATGGCTCCAGTATTTGTTGATAATTTTTTTTATTTATAAAGGTCCACCAATCAAGCTCAGACCAGTCCTATAACACAGATAGGCAGCAAGAATGGCCCCAGTATTTGTTGATAATTTTTTTTATTTATAAAGGTCCACCAATCAAGCTCAGACCAGTCCTATAACACAGATAGGCAGCAAGAATGGCCCCAGTATTTGTTGATAATTTTTTTCATTTATAAAGGTCCACCAATCAAGCTCAGACCAGTCCTATAACACAGATTTAATGCCCTGTATTTGATGTAGTTATAAGTAGGGTTGATATGTTAAGAGTGTGTATATTAAAGTCTCTGATGACGCTTCAGTGATTTTTATCACTTCATAAAAACACACATAGTGCTGTTGAACAAGTGTGATCATCAGTCAGATACATAATTTAACCTAGTATTGGGGAGGAGATTAGATAATGTGTGCGTTATATATTAGTAAAACACACACACAAAAAATCTTCATTAAAAGCTGATGTGAGTTTGTGGAATTCCAGCTTCGGTATATGAGGTCCCAGGTTTATTTCAAGCCCAGGTGTTGTTCAGTTTTCTGCTTATAACAAAATTTGCAATTTCATATAAACTCAATTAGTGTTCTTCCCTGTTAGGAATCAAAATAAGCTGCCTATGTCAGATGAATGCTATACTTTTTATTTGCCTATAAGTTACCTCATACCTGAGACAGTAGAAACATATTTCACCTGTTCTTAATACTGCATTCTACCTTGATCATTCTATTTCCTTTAGAATTGGCAAAGAACTGGTATAGTGACCACAGCAAGCTAATAGAGCTTTTAAACTTTAATTCATTTTGCTTTAGTGTGTTTTAAGTCATTCCTAACAGGACTTCTATTTAACTTCCATCTTGTGAGTTCCTTTTCTTGAAGAGACCAGTCATAAATTTACTAGCTTGGTTTATATATAGCCCAAGTGCCTGATTCCATTGGATTAATAATGTTTTACACCCCACTCTAGATCCTTTCACTAATATCAGGAGAGTAGTTCTAAAATGGTGGAGAAAACCAGAGTGAATTAAGAAAATTGCAGATCTTCGACAAATGAACTTACAAACTCTCATACAAGGATCTGTGTGGGATTCAAACCTAGGAAGTGAGAGGCAATGTGTTCTGTAAGCTTGCACTTAAGACCACTCTACATGAGTGAGATGGAAAACTTATTACAAAGGTATAAAACCAGTCACATTACACAAGAACAAGTCTGTACACAGTTAGTGGACTTCTGAATAGATCACTTGCTAATGTTTTACTGTAAGTACATGTTGCTATAGTGACCACCTGTCCAATAAAACCAGTGTTTTAGGTCCCTATGCTTCGCAATTTAAAATCTCTAAATGGTATATAAAGTACAAACTTACAGATCATAATGCCTCTTATAATCTTATGACCTAGGTTTGAATCACAGTCACGCAGATCCTAAATGAAAAAGTCAGTTGCTTCCTGAAGATAGGTGGTTTTCGCTGTTTTCCTTTGACACTCCATTTTGTTGAACATCTGAGAAATGACCAACTGGATGTATGCTAAATCTGGTCCAGTGGTTAGGATTGGGGGTGGGGGTAAACTCTCATTACTCCAATCTACTAACTACAAGTCCATATACACAATATAACCTGCCAAAGTAGAAACAGTTTGACACATTTTGTTGACTATGCCTAGTGAGAAAAAAGTTAACAAAACTTTTCTAATATTAACACCACACTCTGGATCACATGATATAAGAGGGTAATAAAGATGTTTTTTTTTTAAATTCTTTATAAATCATAAATTTTATGAGATCTGAATGCATTTGTTGAATCCTAAAGAAAGGAAACCAATGCAATAAATATGACATTTTGTGAAAACTGAATATGTCAAAGACCTGTTAAAACAACTATGCCGTACATGTCAAAACAAACCAGAAATCATAAATACCTCAGAAAAGTAATTTTATGTATTTAAGATACTAGTAGTATAGATATTTTGCATACTTACATGAACTTGCAAACGGGGATAAACCACATCCATCAGCAGAAAATAAAAATTAAATCTCGTACAGATGATAATTCAGAAAAATATTTAAATCCAGGATTGTAATGAAAACATTATACATGTGAAAATATTCACCAAGGAGCGACAAACATTATTTAAAACTATGAGAATTATCAGAGAGATAGAGTGCTGTTTTACACAAATCTATCGCTCAAGGAGATATCGCCCTGTCGTAGAGAAATCTATCACTCAGGACACATATCTTAACAGCTTTTAGATAGTTGCTCTGTCCAAATTCTCTGGTCGCTAGATATTTCTATGGTCTTACAGTGGGTGTTCACTTTCTAACATAATGTAATCGGTAAAACAAAAATGTGGACATTTACTTATACATAATGTCTCGATAGATAAGAAATTAAAGAGATTGTTTATTTTTATAAATAAAATCTGGGTGGCTGTATCCTCTGACCAAAGTTTAAAATGACAAACTTTACTTCTCGTTAATGGTTTAAAGAAAAATACAGCAGCGATTTACACAATATAAGTCATCCTAGTCACATGGTATGATATAATCTTGTTTTTATTCATAAATCCACTAGATATATGTATCAATATTTTTATCCAGAGCAAGGAAGTTATTACAGGAAATTTTAGCTAACCAGTATTTCAGAAACAATTTAGATATTCAAAACAAATTCAGTTTATTCCAGGAAAAGTTCAGATTAGTAAAAAAACAGATTATGCAAGAAAAATTTCAGCTAATTCAAGGAATTCTTTTCATTTATTCCAGGAAAATGTCTGCATATTCCAGAATAAAAGTTGACATTCCTACTGTTCCAGAGAAAACAAGGAGATTTTTCCAGATTAGTGCCTTATTTCTCATAATTTCAAAAACAACTTTAAAAGAACAGACAACATTGGAAAATGTACATCATCCAAATGATATCCAGTACAAAATATTTCAGATTAACATTTCTTGACGTTAAATATTCCACACAAATGAAATAAATCCAGGTAAACCTTCCAGAAATCATTCCAGGTAAATTCATTCTAGAAATTATTCCCAATTGTTTTTAAATATGTGTGATACCACTGAGATATGCAATTTTTATTTGAACTTCATCACAGAACAAACACAGGCTTGATACATAAACATTTCACAGACAGTGTCCTGAGGAGATTGTTTTAACATCGACAAATACAGCAATAATGCGTGTCTTTCTCGGATATGTTGACTGCTTATTTGGTATGGGACTTAAACAAAGTGTTATATTTTAAAAACAGTTAATCCTGCACATATAAAAGTAGAATATGATTCCATTTCAATAAATGTTAAATCGATATGGCGATCCTCTCTGCAATCAAATTTTCAACTATTGTTTTGGATGAACACATACCGATGCAATGTTTACCAAGTCTATATGGCAATAATTGACAACGAAATGATTTCAGTAAATAGAAATTAAAATATAAATATCGATTATGTACGAACAGAGTTTATACCAGAAAAAATATGACAAAGGTCCATGTCTGAGTATATTATATAAAATCTGGGATAGCTTGGAAGTTTTCTGGCCATCCACGTTGGAGATCATTTGTACAATAGTACATGTATCAAGAAAACAGCCTGAGAATAGGATTTGGACATGTAACTAAGGTAGGTAACAGCTTTTATATGATAGATATCAAAGAATCATTAAATTGATGTTAGATCATATAAATGAGGATCTTTTCTAACATCTGAAGAATGATTATCAGTTGTTTTAATATCATTCAGATTAAAATCAATCACTGTCGAATGACATTCACATGATTTAAAAAAGTCATGGTTGTCTATTTACAGCAATGGCAGCTGCCGGAACGTGAGACTTAATCAACTGTTTGTATTGATTGAGTTAAATTACAATTGTCTCCCTGTATGGAAAACTTCATTCATATCAAGATGTTACTGAAACCATCATGCCATCAGCTGAAGCTTACATAACATCTGTTAAGGTCAAGTAATGTAGGTCAAGGTCATATGTAAGGTCAGTTAAGGTCAAGTAATATAGGTCAAGGTCATGTAACTCTTGCTACGATTACAGCATATTATGTAGGTTATGGTCATGCAACACAGGTAAAGATCATGCAATGATTTTCAAAATATTTTATTGACCACTAGATAAGTCACATCAAGTTTTCAAAGGTTTAAATTTTGTTAAAAAATTGTGACTTATCTACGGACATATACATGAAATAATCACTTATCCCACTCCACCTCAAACTCCATCATACCCTATTCCATTCCAGCCTATTCCACTCTATCTCAGACTCCATCCTACCCCATTCCATTCCAGCCTATCCCACTCTATCTCAGACTTTACCCTATCCCATTCCACTCTACTTCACACCAATTTTCAATACCATTCCACTCTATCACACTCCACTCTATTCAATCCCACTCTATCCCACTTTTTTAAATCCTCCATACCATTCTACCCTAACTCATTCCACTACACTTCACTCCATTTCATTTCATTCCACTCCACTCTACTATGGAATTAGACTCATTAAATACTTGAACCCTAAATTAAAACTACATTTATAAGCTGTAGTAAATATTGATCTGTTTACATGCCTGATCTAAACTAAAGATCTAAACTCTATAATAATTCATCAACAAACTATCAAATACAGAAAAATGAGCAGGTATAATATAATCAACATCATAACAATGGAATAAAAACAGGAACCTTCCTGACCCAGAATACGAGACCTTGCTGGTTATATTACGAAATGAAAGTCATGGTTCTTTTGGATGGAAACTTAAAATAAAGGAGGTGCTGTGACACAGTAGAGGTGGTATGATAAAGAACCCTGCTGTATTTCCCTTCAGCGCAATGCACAAGCAAATTTTCTGCACTTTCAGTCTATAACAGACAACGTCTTGATATAAGTTAAATATTCTTGACTGATAGGTAAAACACCATTGCTCAACTCAAATCTTACTGGTTATATTTATCATCAACCAGAAAACACTCGACGCAAACAAATATTCTACCTGTCTACAACCAAATAACACAATAACAGATCTTAAACATAAGATACCAGATCCAGGTAGAATGTTCTTTGAAAACAAATTCTTCATTAAAGAAAAATTAAGCTAAGTTAATCTACTTCAAAAAGACATACTGAAAAGGTAATATTATTTCATGTAAAAATTTAGTTCGATATAAAATCAGGTTACAAAATTTGTTTATCTTCAAACACCAGTTCTTTTATTACAGTATTTACTGAAAAAACTAAAAATACTAAATCATTACATGTAGATAGATACCGTTTTATTTTGATTAAATCACATCACCTTGTTAGCTATTATGAATTTATTTTCTAAGTATATTTTTTGAATTATTATTATTTGTCCATACTTTGCATGGCAATATACTGACAGCACATCAGAGGAATACTATTGCATTGGTACTAATATTGTTGAACTGTTGAGCATAGTGGATTAGTACGAGTTCTAACATCCTAATCAGAAATATTGTTAAAACAAGAATTACACACATTTAAATGTCTGGCTTGGTTAGTTTTTGATCAAGTAGGAAGTACATTACTTTAACATAAACTTTCACATTTTGACACACTGCTGCCGACACCACCAACAGTGGAAAAGTAATATCCTAAGTCTCGCCTTATGGCAATGCCAGGCTAATTAATCTATACAAATTAAAATTCAGGAGGTAATACATTAAATTTAAATTTGACAGTCATTAATATATGTATTAGGGAAGGTAAAAATCATGAATTTATCTATATTGTTTTGTAAGTAAACAACCAAGTGCCATGTTTCAAATTTCCCTTCTCCTTGATCTACAGTAATTTTGATACTGCTGTTTAATATTATTTGCTTTTGTGATCATCTAACGTTCAATTAAAAATGCAGGTATTTAGAATTACATCTGACCTAGCTTTTAAAGTCAAATTTAAAACCTTTCAAAATCAACTAGGGCAGAGAAATAAATTAAACTGTAAAATGGAAACTAAAACGTGTCTAAAATATTTACATCTGAAATAAGATAAAGGTGGGTCATGATGCATTAAGTTATGAATCATGCACTATAGAGGTATATAATCCATTAAGTAATACTGTATTTACTTACTTCTTACCTGCATTTAGGGGCATTAAAACTCAACAAGTTTAACCTGTGTTAACTTGATATTTATATATCAAATAGTGATAATATATTGAACATTTTAAAGTGGAATGTTTTTTGGTTTTTTTTTGCCCCAGTCAAGATTCTTTCATTTATAGCACGGCAGTCAGCTCAGAAATGGTGGAGGAAACTGGAGTGCCCAGAGAAATCCAATGACATTTGACAAACCTCCTAACACTAGGACCTACGCAAGTCAGATGAACCAGTAGGCAGTGAAAGGCAATGTGATTCCTAAGCATGCACTTTGACGACTATGCTGCCTAAGGCCCTTGTACCTTTTAGACATTTTCATATCAATGGTTGCATAATTTCATTCACTCATCATAAAAAATAGATTAGAAGTCCAGTCATTTTTACTTTTCTTCAAATGTTAATACTGTAAATATATTCTATTTAGAACAGTCAAATATTAAGCAATAAAAGATATCAAACGACCAGTTAGGGCAAACATAAATTAGGTATTATCCTTTCACCAAGTACAATAATACATGTATATAGTCCTCCTTCCATATAAAAACACCTGTGTATTAAGACCACTGTCTGCTAAATTTCCCTTTGCTTTATGTTTCAATCAATGACCTCCTATATAAAAACCACCTGTTTATAAGGTTGCTATTTTTCAGTCCCATGTATAGTCATTATATACAGGTTTTACTATGTAAATTATTCTAATATCAGTATAAATAATAATCATATATTTGTGCTATTTGTTTAGCATTAAAATTGCTTAAATACAACTAATACTTAATGAAGTAAATTTCATTTAAATTTAGGGTCAAAACTGCCAGCTCGGAATAGCTGAGCCATAAAACTTTTTTATTGTTGCATGGTATGACAAAAGAAATTTCCTGCGTGTAAGTAAAGTGATATAATTCTTTTAACAGGTATGAGAATTTCTAGGGTGAATGAAACATGATCGAAAACACACAAATAGAAATTTTTACAGTTGACAGAATTTAAATTGCGCAACAACACAGATAAACCAACAGGTGCTCTAAAATGTTTTACATATAGACATTTGTCTGTTGATTTCTTGGCTGGTTTGTCGGTTGGTTGATTGCGTACTGTTAAAGCTCCTCATCATAAAGGTTTTATAAGGGATCATAACATTTTGTACTCGGATATAAAAACTAAAAAAATCTTAAATATGACTTTTAAAAATAAATGTTGTGACCTTGTCTGTTACATTAAAACACTTTGTTACACAACATTATTTATATCTGTTTCTCATCATTCTCACTGGTTTACACCTAGAAATCACAAACTTGTGCTGGCTACATGAATTACTCAGGGGGGGGGGGAATGGCTCTGTTAATGGTGTCAATTTAAGAATAAGTATTAATTTATACACAAACTGAACTTATTTTTGTGCAAGTATTTTAACTGTTTTGTACAAGAAAATATTTATGGGATGTTTTATAGTGCTAGTTCACTGAGCAACAATGGCCAAGATAGATACTGGACATTGTTCAGTCTATTACAATTGTACTGAGACAACCATTAAAGGGAAATAACTAGAAAACACTTCCTTTTAACATAGAGACAACCACCCACAGTGGCAAATAAGTGTGATTTATTATTTGTTTCTTAAGAAAAGTGTGACTGTATAATTATCATCAACTTACCTTGGTTAATATAACCATCTTGTTGGAGATATTTAGTAAACTTGTCCTAATCTAATAGCATCACCTGAAAAATAAAAAAAAAAACATATAAATATATATGAAAATTGTTATACATGTATATTCAAGTATCTCTCTCTCTCTCTCTCTTTCTCTGTGTGTGTGTGTGTGTGTGTGTGTGTGTGTGTGTGCATGCATGTGTATGTGTAATGGAGAAACAATGTAGGTTTTTAGTCTCCTTGACTTTTCATAATGTTTAGGCTCTTAAAAAGATATTAAATCATGCAGCCAGTGAAGGTATAAATACATGTATAAAATTTTAGCCTTTTATATGTAAGTTGGTGAAAAAGAAACATGAAAATATAAAAAAACAGTAAAGGCTCGATAGCAATTATAAATATGCATATATGAAAAGGAAGGCATTAAAATTGTTGACTACATCAATGTTAGTTTCGACACTTTTAGTGTCCTTATATAAAAGCGGACAGTTTTTGCACTAAGCAGTATAATAGGACCCGTAAATCTTACATACTGATGTAAAAGTTTTCCCCACATCAGAAAACGGAAATTGCTTCCATTAACGATGTATGTGCTAATTATATCATTTGACATGATTTATATAATTATGAAAATTGTTCATAACTGTAAATCCAGATGTTGGATAATCACTCTTCAGGCAAGCAAACTGACAATCTTTTTTCAGTCTTTTCCTGGATGGTGTAGGAAATCATAGACTGCCCAATGACACCTACAAACATTCTGCATGCAAGTAATGAGCTAGATGTCAAAAAAAGGGGCAGTATAAAAAATGTCTTGCTGTATGACTGAAGTATTGAAATAAAAGGGCATGATCGAGCAAGTTCCTTACATTCGTAACAACTTTTCACTTCATCGATATTGAAGGGAAATCTGAATGAGAAAAAAAAACATAGTCCCCTCTTTTGATATAGTCCTGTTTCCGGTAATATTTATATATTTAAAGTCAGACAAGCAATGTCAAAAGTTGGATTGAACTTTTATCTACTGGTTTTATACTCCCGGTTATATAGCGCCAGGTACACTACAACATGCCTTTTCTACATTGATAAATTTATTATTTTCTGAAAACACACTATAAATGTATCATGTGACACATTATACATGTATGTTAAACTTTAAACTTCATGAAAATCGATTTATTATCTTATGTTTGACATTGTTGTGAAAATTTGTGACAGATTTCACGATCACTGGAATTTTTAAAAAGGTTATAAAGGTCTTTCATTTGTACTCTACACTAAATTTTTAATTTTGATTTAAAAACATAGAAATGACTGAATAATTTTTTACACAGTTTTGTTAACAGTATTTTTTGAAATTTTACATATAACTTGATGGGTGGGGTTACAATAGGAGGTCCTGCTATAAGTTCTGATCTGATATTTTTGTGAGACATCATTGTAATACAGTAAAAGTACAAAATACAATCTGTAAATTAGGCCTTAACACCACTGCCAACCCCCTCCCCCAATTTTTGAGGAAATTGGAGTGCCAAGAAAAAACTACTGTGATCTACAAGCACAAACTTTATACCACTTGGACTCCAAGTCCCATGGAAACATCCAAGGAACCAATCGGAAAATTTTGTATGCTCTAGTAACAAATTCTCACTCGTGCCTTTAGGATGGTCAATTCTAAAATGTTGAAAAATCCTGGAATGCCAGGGGAAAAAACCAACAAACTTCACAAAACCAATAAACGCTACCACATTACAATCTGCCATGATTATAAGGCTTAAAAATCAATCCCTGAAAAGCAATGTAATCATGAAAAAAAGGCTTTTGGTTTTTTGTAGTAAAAATATTAATGAAATCCAAATTGTTTACTTGAAACAGAAATTATAAATTAAACATGCAAAATTTTTGTTTACAAATGTAAAATATTACATAATTCTTTGCATTATAAATAAACAAATATAAAAATTTTATCATTCTCTGAATATTTGAGATATAATAAAACTCACCTGTTTCATTATAGCATTACAATTTTAATTATTCAGGTATTTTATATACCAAGAACTATCTTTAAAATTGTTATCATATTATGGTAAAATTTAGATTGTAAGCCTCTATGTAATACGTTACTTCCTCATATTACGGTATACAGAGTGAACTAAAGGTAATTTATCAGCTAGGCCACCACTAAGATCAAGATAAAAGATTGCATATATTTATTTTAACTGTAAGCATACACCTAATATACCCATTTTGATAAAATAAATCAATAAAAATACCTGTAGATTGTTTTTATCTCACCTTATCATCAATAATTCAGGTGTGCAATATGGTCAATAAAGGGAGATAACTCAAACTTACAAATAAAATGGGTAAATTACATAATTCTGTGATGGAAATTCTTTCCAACAGAGATAAACCCTGTATTGTGGTTATGTATCAATCAGTAAAATAAAAATACCTTGGACTGATTTCTCCTGTTTAGTCAGAGACAAGAATAAGTGTGCAATATGGTCATGAAAGGGAGATAACCCAAATTGGCCAATATGCTACATGCAGGGCTCAAATTAGATTTTAAAACAGGGAGAAGTGACTTCTCCCTCAGCCAAAGTTAGGGAGAAGTTTTTCAAAACAGGGAGAAGTTTTTGCGCAATGCAATTCACAACATTGGAATTTCTGTCGTCCTGTTGCGATCAAACATTTTATATCTTGTATTACAAAATAGACATTGTAACATGCTGGTCCATCTTCAGAAATATGCATGAGATAATTTAATGTACTGTTTGAAAAATTTGTCAAAAACTTTGATAAAATCCTGCTTTTGGTGGAAAAAAACCCTTATAAAAGGCACACTTGAAATTGGAAGCAAAAGTGCTATCTTTAATAATTTGCTTAAGTTTGTCGTCAACTGGCCCCTTAATGTTAAAGTTGGCTAAGTTTTGGCTCATACTTCTCAGGAGCAAGATCTCACCCTGATTTTGTTTCAAAATTTTATTTATTTATTTATTTATCTATTTATTTATTTATTTATTTATTTATTTATTTATTATAAATATTTAAAATATTTATTTAAGCATTTGAACTCTTTTAATAAATAATGATAATAGAGGTGAGCAGTTTATAATCAGTTTTTTTCATATGTAACATTAAAGAGATATAAATTTTATGTGAAAATAAATTATAAAAATATTGTTAAAAGAATTTTTATAGTTTATTTTAATTAAAAATAAACTTATATTTTCACAAAATAATATTCCTCGGTGAACATAATTTTTGGTGTGTTTAAACTGGTTGTCTTATCTATGAAAAGAGAAGAACCACCTTACATTCCAAAAGCATCACTTTGTTCAACTTTGACCTGACCAATGAAATATGTCGAATTCGTATGTTGGTCAAATGGCGGCATTGTAAACAAATATATCGATGTTGTCTCATTTTAGTATGTTGATACTCGTGTTAAAGTTTATACAGTGATTTTATTTTGAAAATAAGTTATCTGTCTTTGATATCACAGTGGTTTTAATCACTTTCAGTTTCAATGAAAAATTACAGGCGCGATCCCATACAAATATCACCGAAAATCCGTAATACAAGGGATACTGTATCAGATAATCGATGTATACTCGGGCTGTAAAACGTCTTGATTAACTGCCTATTATCTTAGGCGCGTGTCCTTTCTTGAAGTGTTAATCCGCTAATTACTCAACCAATCAGGATAATTAACATGCATCACGACACCTGTAAATCACTTGTTGACAGCAGCCCGAACACCTCGGATTTTATCGTTAGATTAGGTAACTTAACACAACAGAGTTCCCGATAATGGGTTTCAAAAATAAGGGCGACTTCGACTTCGCTTTTTTCAGAAATATAGGGCAAAGTTTTTTTTAAACTTCCCCCTTATTTTGAGCCCTGTACATGCTACTGAAGTTTCAATTTTGTAAATCATTTTGTATGGTAATCTCATATTTTTAAGTTTTCGTGTTTGACGTATGAGCAACAAATAAATTGTAAACTTTGTTCACCAAGATTGGGAGGTTACATGGCAGAGCGGTACTAAAGTGAGCACACATTTATAGATCACAGGGCTTAGTGATTCTTGTGATAGTCTGGATTCTTTTGATTTTGTCCATTTGATAAAGCTGTTCCAAGATTTACAATTTCAACAAAAAATTTTGGATTTGTTACCTTACTTGCACAATGCATCTTCAGTTCACCAAAGTAATTAGGTTCATGTGAATATATGAATGCATTTTACTCCCATTTTTTATGTATATGGGACTTGGTGACCAAGCGGTTTAAGGTGCATGACCAATCACATTCACATTGCCTAGACTGGAATACTACTCAGATTAAACATAATGTAACTAGAATTTCCCAGAATTAAATGTCTTAGCTGGTTAGTTTTTGATCGAGTAGAAAATACATTAATTTAACATAAATATTCACATTTTGACATGCCGCCACCACTGCTGCCATCGACACCGGAAAAGTAACACCTAAGTCTCACCTTATGGTGATGCAAGGGTCGCGAAAAATGTCAGATTGCTGTTTAATATTACTAGTTTCTCAGGGTGTTTTTAGTTTCTCAACTATCTAAGAACTGAACACCTTAACTTATGTCAAATAACTGACTGTGGCATAAAAACCCTACTGCGACTAGACCAATAACTGAAGGTGGCATAAAAACTCCACTGAGAATAGACCAATAACTGAAGGTGGCATAAAAACTCCACTGAGAATAGACCAATAACTGAAGGTGGCATAAAAACTCCACTGAGAATAGACCAATAACTGAAGGTGGCATAAAAACTCCACTGAGAATAGACCAATAACTGAAGGTGGCATAAAAACTCCACTGAGAATAGACCAATAACTGAAGGTGGCATAAACACTTCACTAAGACTAGACCAATAACTGATGGTGGCATAAAAACTCCACTGAGACTAGACCAATAACTGACTGTGGCATAAAAACTCCACTAAGACTAGACCAATTACTGACTGTGGCATAAAAACTCCACTGAGAATAGACCAATAACTGACTGTGGCATAAAAACTCCACTGAGAATAGACCAATAACTGACTGTGGCATAAAAACTCCACTAAGACTAGACCAATTACTGACTGTGGCATAAAAACTCCACTGAGAATAGACCAATAACTGACTGTGGCATAAAAACTCCACTAAGACTAGACCAATAACTGACGGTGGCATAAAAACTCCACTAAGACTAGACCAATTACTGACTGTGGCATAAAAACTCCACTAAGACTAGACCAATTACTGACTGTGGCATAAAAACTCCACTGAGAATAGACCAATAACTGACTGTGGCATAAAAACTCCACTAAGACTAGACCAATTACTGACTGTGGCATAAAAACTCCACTGAGAATAGACCAATAACTGACTGTGGCATAAAAACTCCACTAAGACTAGACCAATTACTGACTGTGGCATAAAAACTCCAATGAGACTAGACCAATTACTGACTGTGGCATAAAAACTCCACTAAGACTAGACCAATAACTGACAGTGGCATAAAAACTCCACTGAGAATGGACCAATAACTGACTGTGGCATAAAAACTCCACTGAGACTAGACCAATAAGTGATGGTGGCATAAAAACTTCACTGAGACTAGACCAATAACTGACTGTGGCATAAAAACTCCACTGAGGCTAGACCAATAACTGACGGTGGCATAAAAACTCCAATGAGACTAGACGAATAACTGACTGAGGCAAAAAACTCCACTGAGACTAGACCAATAACTGACTGTGGCATAAAAACTCCACTGAGAATAGACCAATAACTGACTGTGGCATAAAAACTCCACTAAGACTAGACCAATAACTGACAGTGGCATAAAAACTCCACTAAGACTAGACCAATTACTGACAGTGGCATAAAAACTCCACTAAGACTAGACCAATTACTGACTGTGGCATAAAAACTCCACTAAGACTATACCAATTACTGACTGTGGCATAAAAACTCCACTGAGAATAGACCAATAACTGACTGTGGCATAAAAACTCCACTAAGACTAGACCAATTACTGACTGTGGCATAAAAACTCCACTGAGAATAGACCAATAACTGACTGTGGCATAAAAACTCCACTAAGACTAGACAAATTACTGACTGTGGCATAAAAACTCCACTAAGACTAGACCAATTACTGACTGTGGCATAAAAACTCCACTAAGACTAGACCAATTACTGACTGTGGCATAAAAACTCCACTAAGACTAGACCAATTACTGACTGTGGCATAAAAACTCCACTGAGAATAGACCAATAACTGACTGTGGCATAAAAACTCCACTAAGACTAGACCAATTACTGACTGTGGCATAAAAACTCCACTGAGAATAGACCAATAACTGACTGTGGCATAAAAACTCCACTAAGACTAGACCAATTACTGACTGTGGCATAAAAACTCCACTAAGACAAGACCAATTACTGACTGTGGCATAAAAAATTCCACTAAGACTAGACCAATTACTGACTGTGGCATAAAAACTCCACTGAGAATAGACCAATAACTGACTGTGGCATAAAAACTCCACTAAGACTAGACCAATTACTGACTGTGGCATAAAAACTCCACTGAGAATAGACCAATAACTGACTGTGGCATAAAAACTCCACTAAGACTAGACCAATTACTGACTGTGGCATAAAAACTCCACTAAGACTAGACCAATTACTGATGGTGGCATAAAAACTCCACTGAGAATAGACCAATAACTGACTGTGGCATAAAAACTCCACTAAGACTAGACCAATAACTGATGGTGGCATAAAAACTCCACTGAGAATAGACCAATAACTGACTGTGGCATAAAAACTCCACTAAAACTAGACCAATAACTGATGATGGCATAAAAACTCCACTGAGAATAGACCAATAACTGACTGTGGCATAAAAACTCCACTAAGACTAGACCAATTACTGACTGTGGCATAAAAACTCCACTGAGAATAGACCAATAACTGACTGTGGCATAAAAACTCCACTAAGACTAGACCAATTACTGACTGTGGCATAAAAACTCCACTGAAAATAGACCAATAACTGACTGTGGCATAAAAACTCCACTAAGACTAGACCAATTACTGACTGTGGCATAAAAACTCCACTAAGACTAGACCAATTACTGACTGTGGCATAAAAACTCCAATGAGACTAGACCAATTACTGACTGTGGCATAAAAACTCCACTGAGACTAGACCAATAACTGACTGTGGCATAAAAACTCCACTGAGAATAGACCAATAAGTGACTGTGGCATAAAAACTCCACTAAGACTAGACCAATTACTGACTGTGTCATAAAAACTCCACTGAGAATAGACCAATAACTGACTGTGGCATAAAAACTCCACTAAGACTAGACCAATTACTGACTGTGGCATAAAAACTCCACTAAGACTAGACCAATTACTGACTGTGGCATAAAAACTCCACTGAGAATAGACCAATAACTGACTGTGGCATAAAAACTCCACCAAGACTAGACCAATTACTGACTGTGGCATAAAAACTCCACTGAGAATAGACCAATAACTGACTGTGGCATAAAAACTCCACTGAGAATAGACCAATAACTGACTGTGGCATAAAAACTCCACTAAGACTAGACCAATAACTGACTGTGGCATAAAAACTCCACTAAGACTAGACCAATTACTGACTGTGGCATAAAAACTCCACTAAGACTAGACCAATTACTGACTGTGGCATAAAAACTCCAATGAGACTAGACCAATTACTGACTGTGGCATAAAAACTCCACTAAGACTAGACCAATAACTGACAGTGGCATAAAAACTCCACTGAGAATAGACCAATAACTGACTGTGGCATAAAAACTCCACTGAGACTAGACCAATAAGTGACGGTGGCATAAAAACTTCACTGAGACTAGACCAATAACTGATGGTGGCATAAAAACTCCACTGAGGCTAGACCAATAACTGACGGTGGCATAAAAACTCCAATGAGACTAGACGAATAACTGACTGAGGCAAAAAACTCCACTGAGACTAGACCAATAACTGACTGTGGCATAAAAACTCCACTGAGACTAGACCAATAACTGACTGTGGCATAAAAACTCCACTAAGACTAGACCAATTACTGACTGTGGCATAAAAACTCCACTAAGACTAGACCAATTACTGACTGTGGCATAAAAACTCCACTGAGACTAGACCAATAACTGACTGTGGCATAAAAACTTCACTGAGACTAGACCAATTACTGACTGTGGCATAAAAACTCCACTAAGACTAGACCAATTACTGACTGTGGCATAAAAACTCCACTAAGACTAGACCAATTACTGACTGTGGCATAAAAACTCCACTAAGACTAGACCAATAACTGACTGTGGCATAAAAACTCCACTAAGACTAGACCAATTACTGACTGTGGCATAAAAACTCCACTAAGACTAGACCAATTACTGACTGTGGCATAAAAACTCCACTGAGACTAGACCAATAACTGACCGTGGCATAAAAACTCCACTAAGACTAGACCAATTACTGACTGTGGCATAAAAACTCCACTAAGACTAGACCAATTACTGACTGTGGCATAAAAACTTCACTGAGACTAGACCAATAACTGATGGTGGCATAAAAACTTCACTGAGGCTAGACCAATAACTGATGGTGGCATAAAAACTCCACTGAGGCTAGACCAATAACTGACGGTGGCATAAAAACTGCAATGAGACTAGACGAATAACTGACTGAGGCAAAAAACTCCACTGAGACTAGACCAATAACTGACTGTGGCATAAAAACTCCACTAAGACTAGACCAATTACTGACTGTGGCATAAAAACTCCACTAAGACTAGACCAATTACTGACTGTGGCATAAAAACTTCACTGAGGCTAGACCAATAACTGACTGTGGCATAAAAACTTCACTGAGACTAGACCAATTACTGACTGTGGCATAAAAACTCCACTGAGAATAGACCAATAACTGACTGTGGCATAAAAACTCCACTAAGACTAGACCAATAACTGACTGTGGCATAAAAACTCCACTAAGACTAGACCAATAACTGACTGTGGCATAAAAACTTCACTGAGACTAGACCAATGATAATATAAGTTTGAAGGTAATAACTTAATGAAAAATGTTGTTTTAAATAACTACCTCTACTTTTTATTATAAACAACATCCAATAAAGCTACTTTTGTATCAAATTACAATTATTTTACATACCTAAAATGTGATAATTTAAACAGATAATCAATCATTATACTTTAATGTATTCATGTAGAATATTTAATTAATTTTTTGAAGTCAGAAAAAAATACAATAAATAAATAAATGAATAAATAAATAAATCAATCAATCAATAAATCAATTAATAAATCAATCAAAACATATATTGATTTTTCATATGTTTTTCACCATATAAATCTAATGAACTAAGATAGTTTTTGTATTATTATTTTCAATGATTAATTAAAATTGAGTTTTTGTGGTATGTAAGTTGTGCAAGTGTTTTTAAACTACTTTATTCTAATACACACTAATGGTACTCTATAGAATGTTAGTACACTCCTCTGCTATTTCCAAAGATTAACATTGGATGTCTAAAATGAAGAAAAGCTGTTTTGACCCAAGGAAGGAACACAAAATGTTGAGACTGTTTAGGGAACACAAAGTGCTGAGATTGTTTAAAGAACACAAAGTGGTGAGACTGTTTAGGGAACACAAAGTGGTGAGACTGTTTAGAGAACACAAAGTGGTGAGACTGTTTAGAGAACACAAAATGTTGAGACTGTTTAGGGAACACAAAGTGGTGAGACTGTTTAGGTTAAATGTATAACCCCTAACTACTGAGTTTGAATTTAAGTCAGACAGACTCTAGTGTGAGACAGTTCACTTGCAAAGGGTTGATGCTTTTCTCTGGGCACTTGAGTTTCATCCACGACCACAAAATAATACTGCCTTGATCTTAGTGAAATAATTTTGTCTAGGGCATTAAACACCATTAATCCAATCTAACCAAATTCAATACTAACCACTCAGCTTCATAATCAACCAGTAAGATAACACAATATTGTGTAATGGGCGTAAAAATTTCCGTATTTCAGATCTTTCAATACATAAACTAACTTTTGCATGGCTTTATTTGAATAAACTGAAGAGTTTCTAAAACAGGACTGATAACTTATACACTGTAAATATACTTTATAAAAACACGACTTGATCTTAGTAATATATTTGACTGGATATATATACCTTACTTCAGAATTAGTCATGAAATTCCATCTGATCCCACCTGTTGAATAAAATTCAATCTTGAGGAATTTTAACAACACCTAGTAATTCAAATAAATCACTATTTTAACAATGTAGTAGTTAGTTAATCATTTGTATTTATATGCAGATTTAAATACAGTGTAACAGCAGTAGTATATTCTGTATATATTTCACTGTTTATTCTTTTTTAAATGTGTGCATAAACTGATACTAAATATCAGCCCAGTCCGTAATAGTGCCAATTAAATATGCCCAATCTGTAATAGTGCCAATTAAGTCTGCTCAGTCTGTGTAAGTGCTAATAAAACTGCCAGTCTGACTGCTGAATAGCTGAATATTGCTGATACCATGTTAAACAGCGTCAAAGCCAACCTGTTTTATATTTCCATACCAACTCTCTCTCTCTCTCTCTCTCTCTCTCTCTCTCTCTCTCTCTCTCTCTCTCTCTCTCTCTGTTTTTTGTAAATAAATTTATCAAAAACAGTGGGTACATTTAAAAACTTTTCTGAACTTAAATACATACATGTACATACATATACATATATATATATATATCTATTATAGAAGAGCAAAATGAATACATATTTGAACAAATCTATAAATCTGTTAGAGTGTATTGATGTTTAAATTCCTGAAGAAAACATCCAGAACCGAGTCAATTAAGCATGACTAACACATATAGATATGTATATATACATTGTACTAGTCTATTTTTTTTTACCTTTAAATCTATATATAACAAGAATTTCTGGTTTATATTTATTTAGAGTGGGATGGGTCAATTAGGTCAAATAAAAAAGAATACCATTGTATATCAAATTCTATTACAATAATGATCATACTGTATACTCAGGTAGTACCAGTAGTTTAAAATACACTCACACCTCTCATATGGTTACCTAACCTGTTGACCAAGGGTGGTCCTTATAAAGAGGTGGTATTGAAGCTTAATAACAGATTTTACAATTTTAAGTGATTTAATAATTATAACAGAACAGACAGTAGAGTGCATGCTCTCCTATAGTGTGATCAGTCTAAATTTCCTTGTGCAATCTGTAACTGGATTTGGAAAAATTCATAGCTGAACCACTTAACATTGGACTAGTGGAAAGACGTTCTGTAGTACCCTTCGCTAAAATTTGAATTTTGACTCAAAAGGCCAAACAATGATGAAATCAAGACATTTTGAATATTTTTGTAAAAACTTTTTTCAAATATTTTCAAAAGCCATCAAAAAACCTAAAAAGAAAAAAAAAATTAAAAATGTTTCTCCTACCTACCCTTATTTTGTTGCATAGCCTTAAAGATCTTACTTCTATTCTTTGAACAGGCACTATTAAAGTGACAAGATTTCTGCTATACAAGAGCAATATGCAAAAAGAAAAAAAACTAGCTATTAACTGACTGACTATTTTGAGACAAAAAATAAGATCAAATGTTTCTCTTTGCCTTAAAGAAAGAAATTGTAGCTCAAAAGACCCCAAAATTGACAGTAACAGTTGTTTGAAGCATGCACCTAAAACAATGGATGAGGCAATAACTCCAAACTTTTGTCCAGTGAGGTAAAATTTGGTGACCTTGAACCTGGGCCAGTGAAAATTTCTTTATTACATATATATGTCTGGTATTTACTAGTTTACAATTTATTTAAACATTATATTATTTGTCTGGTCACACAATAGTTATAAAAATAATGTCCAATTTTTAGACTAAGTTTTACACCATTTTTCTCCAGGCATCCCCAGGCTAATAAATCCATTCTCCATTCATATTAAGGTAATTGCATTATATATAACTATTTTGTGTATTTCGATTCCAGGTCATGCTTTCTTTATTAATTCACCAATGGAGTTATTCATTTTATGGAGTATTTTCATTAGTGTTTTGTTTACATAAATTTGCTTGCTTATAAAACACTATTTAAATAGGTAAACAGTACTTTTATGGGAAAAAACATACAAACAAATTTCAAAATGTCCAACACAAAGGATTTCAGTTAAAGAAGTTCTGTTGATACAGTGTAATACTGCTGACTAAGGGCTTTGTGATGCTAAGTACAAGGACCAAATATAACATTGTATACAAAACATATCTGGTCAGATATATTTCTACCATTATGAAATAGTGCAGTGGTCATTTAAAATTTATCAAAAATGATTCACTGATTGATTGTTAAAATGAGGTTTTATGCCCCAGTCAGGAATATTTCACTTGTATTGAGACAGTACCAGCTATAGGTGAAGTGCCAGAAATTTTGACCTTTGTGATGTGCCAAGGGCAATCCAATGTGCAGGGAGGGTTCTTTAATGTGCCACACCTGCTGTGATATGGGGCATAAGTTTTTAAGGTCTCATCCAAAGGATCCATAAAAAATTATCAAATTAAAGTAGTTTAACACCACACCACACCACACCACACCACACCACACCACACTGTTATATGGGCAGTTCAATAAAGATCAATGCATGATATTTATTGGTATTTATATGTGAATGTAACATGTTGTCAACAAATATTCAACATGTAAAAAACAAAATAAAACTAATCCAACAAACCAAAAATTACTCAATTTATGCAGGCTTTAAAATGCCAAATTTGCTAATTATTTTTACATGGCCCATTGGACCAAGAGGTGAAACAAATTACTGGTCCAAGGTAAAAATCTGGGTTGGGTTACATGATGCTATCTTTAATGGAGTGGAATGGAGTAATGTTAATTTAAATGGAATTCAAGATTTTTAACACATATTTAACATGTAAAAAAAACATAATAAAACTGAACACTTATTCTGAGGACATTTCTGGTACGGTGGGGTGGGGGGGGGGGGGGGGGGGGGGACTGCCCATAGAAAAACCACCTACCTTCTACAAGAAAACAGACATAAATTTTCACTCTTGGATCTGCCTGAGTGAGATTTGAACCTAATCGGTAACAGCAATGTAATTGCTATCTGTAAGTGAGCACTTTTTTTAGGCTTTAATCATTTATATACTAATATTTATACCTCTATATAATGGTTGCCCGGTTTACAAGTGGGTGGGTAGAAACATTTACAATTGCTCAATGCTGGAATAGTGGAGGAAACCAGAGTACCTAGAGAAGAATCAACATTCAGCAAGTGAACTGAATGACTTTTTAACACTAGGGTCTGTTGTAGTTGGGATCTGATTCTTAGGAAGTATAAGGCATTCTGTGATCCATAAGTCAACACTTTAGACCACTCTGCCACTAACTTATCCCTCATACATTTTGTATTTGATTGACAGGAATGGTGTTTTAATCAATAACCTTTTAACTTCACATGAACAAACTATAATATATGTACCAATAGTGGAAACTCTTTTTTTCCTTAGTGAAAGAAACTTAATAGTTGTATACCACATACAGAGGTCCTTCAATGAGCCTTTATAATTACAAAAGAGCTTCAATTGATTGATAATCCAGTATCAACAGGTAGCATCTTTCACTATTAAAACCTACTAGCAATATTTATATCAATTCAAAACCACTCTCCATTAAATTTTGATAAGTGCTGACATTTGAAACAACAACCCCTTACTATCAGTGGTACAGTCCAAACTTAAGAGATGTGATGTGCTCATTTCAATTTTTAGGTAAGACAGTATCTCAATATCAACTATAAACAGCAGGAAATTAAAAAGTTCTGATTATAATTAAACTATAATAACTTAATAACAATAAAAACAAATAAAATCTTGATATTAATAAAACCCAGGTTATTATAACATATAATCAATAAACAGTTACACTTGTAAAAGAAATAATTATGTGCATAATGCAAAATTCAAGTAACAAGAATAGCTTTTATTTCCATGATGTAAAAAGTTACTGCATGCTAAATAAAGTTCAGTGTATATCTGCAATAATTAAGCCTAAACTCGAACTGGCCATGCTCTTAAATGTGGAGCAAACAAGATGAAAAATTCTCCTGAATGGGAAACCAGTTAATGATAAAGTTATTCACAGTAATTAAGATTGTAACCATATATTTATCAAATGGGGGATTGGAACTGCCTTTCCAGGCTTTTGTTCTGATCTGATAACCTTTTAATCATTACGGCCTTAAGCACTCATCCAGATGCAGTACATGTCTAGATGCACTCGTCTATAGATGCATTTGTCTACATGCACATGGCTTGGTTCACTCAGCTAGCTTTTTACCCAAAATTTCTTTATGTATAATTGTATGGTACATATTTAACACAGAGGTGAATCTAAGTCATGAATAAGCAAAGCCACAAAATGCCATTGCTTAAACATTTTAAAATGGGAAGGCACAATAATTTAAACATATGGTATAAGTACAGTCTGTTCATTTCTGGAGGAAAATGAAACTAAACACACACCAATGGTATCAACAATAATTCCATAGATTTAAATGTCTCACCTGGTTAGTTTTTGATCAAGTAGAAAATACATTACTTTAACATAAACTTTCACATTTTGATGCGCCATCGCGGCCTACGATGACACCAGAAAAGTTTCACCCAAGTCTCACCTTATGGCAATGCCAAGCTTGACAACAAGAATTCCACAGATTTAAATGTCTTGCCTTGTTAGATGTTGATCGAGTAGAAAATACATTACTTCAACATAAACTTTCACATTTTGACATGCTGCCACCACCTATGACGACAACGGAAAAGTAACACCTAAGTCTCGACTTATGGCAATACTGGGCTCGACAAAAACTACCAGTACCAGTAGAGTGCCCTCTATAGGTATATAAAGAAACTACTGATTCATAAATCATTCCTTATTAATCCAGATTATCTTAGCAATATTTCAGCAAAGTGAAGTGTGTTTGTCCATTTAGAGTGGGAAAAACAAGCAATAACCACAACCAAGATATATTTATTTCAACCTAACCCCACCCATCTCTTAACATAAGTAGAAGCTAGGTCTATAATAATAAAGAATGAAATTTCTTATAACTGACTATGGTAGTCAATATTAATTGGTTTTCTTGGTATTTTGGCATAGACAGTTGTGTTAAATTGGAGTGGATAATTATAGATTCATTCCGGTATTCAAAATCCAGACATGCATCCCAATTCCCAGCTGTCTCCTCCCAGAACTAATAAATAATAATAAGCTAGACTATACCTACTAGATCTATATATATAGAGTACCCATACTTGTGTTGATTTGTGAAATTCCTTGTTAATCTAGATAAATCAGTTTTCTTAGTAATATTTTATCAGTATGTCCCTATATATGAAGTACCTCAATACCTATATATATTGGCTATATATGCTATAAATCGCCCTCTAAAGTAAACACAACGTTAACACACCTTGAGATCAGGTAAAAATCCTTAAACTAGGAAGCTAGGTAATTCATTTACTCATTTACTTAACATATAAAATATAATTATATATACACATGTACTGGTTTATTATATATCATACAAATGTGATATGTTAAAAATTAATTTCTTCTTAGGTACAATAATTAATAATGACAACAGATAAACACACCATAGCAGAACAAATAACATGTCTAGATATATACATTGTATGTATATATCAGGGGCTTAAGGGGCTTTCTGGATTAAGGATCCATGCTTCCCTCTTAGAGCCTTATCTGAATCCACTAAGACAGATTCTAAAGTAAGAAAGCTTGTAAGATAAATTGCTGAAGGTTGGTTGTTTCTCCAATTTGAGTCTGTTAGAATTTCAGCCAAGTTTATATCAAACGCACAATCTGTTTAATGCAGAAATTTGGTATGGAAAAATTCCATTCAGGCTGCACGCGCTAGGTCGGACTTTTGCATTGTAAATGATAGGGTCCACTTAAAAACTTACTGTGGATTTTGTGTACAACATAGAAAAATCTAAAAATACCGTTTTTTCCGTATAAATCTTGGCAAATATGAATTCTTGAATATTGTATTTGTTGATGTGTGTTATATTTAAGAGTCTTCATTGTGACCCTGGTGAGTACCTCTGGCACATCAGTTCACAGCTCTATCAATCAAGCTAAAGGTTCCTCAAACCATGTACACTTAACACATCAATTACTAACCATACTGCCCCCTCTAGTGACTGAAGTAGATTCTTGTGTTTTTCGAAAACAATGCCATTCTCTCCAACTTCAATATCTAAGTTTTGTAACTAAATGTCACAGACAAAGAAAAAATTTTGAATCTGCTGAATTTCTAACCTTAGGTACCAGTGGCAAATCAATATACTAATCTATCTGTTTAGCTTAGAGAGTAACCCCATCCCACCCGCTACCACAACCAGGCATATAGGAGCACCTTGTACATATATCCAACACTGTTGAACACTTCTATGGTGACTCTATATAGTATACACTTCACTTTCTAAATTTCTCACAAAGGTAGTATTCTCAGGTATATATATCTTAATTAGTTAGAAGTTTTAACTACCTGCTGATATTTCGCCTGTCATCAATAACATCTCAATGTGTCACAAGACACATATATCAATTTATATCTCAATCTTTTCACCCATTTACACCTGTGGTATGGGACAGAAATAAAAATGATTGCATAAAGTTTACTGCCACCAAACTGCTGATAAACAGTTTTTACAAAAATAAATCTTGAACCATTACAAAATGCAAGTTTAATTAGGAGATTTAGGACATACATTTAGCCACTGCTGGCTCATTTTTAATACATAATGTAAAGTATAATTATCTCCCTTTAACAAGGCGTTCTACCGCTTGGTAACGTAATTGATAAGTGATTTATACATGTTACTTAGATTGATGAGTCTGGTTCAGGTCTTTACATTTAAAACTTAAAATGTGAAAATGTTGCTAAGTCGGAAAAAAATTAAACTCATAACCCAAATACCATACATCGCCTAGGTTTCAAACTTGCATTTTTGAGTGAGGAAGTTTGGAATTTTGTTTACTGAAGGTCTGTGGTTTTCTGTGTTATCTGGTTTCCTCTATCATCTCAAAACTAAATGCTTAAATATAAGTTTAAGCATTTTGAATGAGACATCAAACACTATCAGTACTTTGAGTTATCTACCCTTCCAAATATTATACATAACCATGATGCATTGCAGTCATAGGAATTAGTCTAAGTGTCTTCCATATTAGTGTTAGCTTTGGCTCCAATTATTTAGTAGCCAGCAATGCTGACAGAAGTTGCCATATTAGTGTTAGTTTTGGCTCCAATTATTTAGTAGCCAGCAATGCTGACAGAAGTTGCCATATTAGTGTTAGCTTTGGCCCCAATTATTTAGTAGCCAGCAATGCTGACAGAAGTCAAATTTTGTTGCCATTTCGTATATTATGATGCCAAATACTTCTATTTGTGGCTTTTATCATGACTGACAATAAAATTTCTTGCAGCCAAAATAATTATCAGAAGACAAATTTAAATTGTCTTCTGCAAAACTTTTTTAAACATTGTAATACAGAAAATTGATAATTAATGCCTTGTACATACATGTAGATGTACTGAATTGTGCTAAAATTAACCTGTAGTTAAATAAAATCCCATTGATTTATATATTTTTGTAAATGAGGGTCCTTCAGTTGATGGATGAGACATTAAAAATTGATGTCACAGAAAAGCATTAAAGAACCCTCATTGATTAATGACAGCATGGAAACTGTGAGAACTTCATCTAGAAGTTGGTAATACCACAAAGTAAATAAAATTATCTTAACTAGAATGTCAAATTAAGAAAGCTTCTTCTTTTAGAGTGAGCTGAGAGTGACATTCAATTTCAAAGGGTCAAAACATAGCCTAAAGTGTCAGATAAATGCCTTGTTAAAGTAAGCTAAATAAAAAAGAAACATGGTTTGTTACAGTCAAGTGAAAAATCACAGTTAAATAAGTATGTATGTACCTGTCTACAAGTACAAACCTTCAGGCTAACACATTATAACCTTGTCAACATGCCCAATTACCACTCATAAATCCAGGTGGTTGACCAGCCATTAAAAATATATCAGCATCTCTAAACCCTGTGTACTGACCTCTGTGGTTCATAAGATGGTCAAAATTAAAAGATCACAAAATATTCTGTTCTGTTGCTCTTATCAAAAAAAAAAAGCTTTTAAATTTTTTTTTTTTGACATTGGATTTAACCCAACTTACAATTTGTTTAACATCTAGTGCATTATGACTAGAAAAATTATGTCCTTCTAAACTCAAGCCAGACTAAAAGAACTTTCTTTCTTAAACTTAAAAGCTTTAATTCTTTGTTTATTAGTAACCTATAAAGCAGCATGACACAAAGAGAGAATCTGGCTTAGATTCCCCACTGATGCCAAGCAACACAGCAACAGGAAATGTGCTGGATTTCTTTTATATTCTATTCTCTCGTCAAAAAGATTTATCAGATCTAGAAATATCATTTATGGACATTTTTTTTAAATGGAAGGCTTCAATATTTATCTGTCAGGCATTAGTATGTGTGTCTTTATATACATTTAGCTTGCAGCCCTACAGATAAAGAGGGCCAGTAACTGTATCTGTAAATGTATGTTGCTGTAACTACTTCCAGCACATGTGCAACAAGGAGGGTTTCGTTGGTAAACTCTAACTTGATAAAGCCTCAGTGGATTTAACCCAGACTGAACTGTCTTCTTTACTCAGTGGTAAAATGTATGTCACAGGAGGCTGTGAGTTTGAACCCCAGCAATGTCTAATGTAAGACCTTAAATGTGAGATACAGTGCTTCTTTGCCATGTGCTTGACATTAAGGAGAGTACTGACTGGTTCTTGACATTAAGGAGACGGAATACTGACTGGTTCTTGGCATTAAACAGACAACACATTGTCTGGTTCTTGGCATTAAAGAGACAACACATTGTCTGGTTCTTGGCATTAAGGAGACAATACAGTATCTGGTTCTTGGCATTAAAGAGACAACACATTGTCTGGTTCTTGGCATTAAAGAGACAACACATTATTTGGTTCTTGGCATTAAGGAAACAGAGTACTGACTGGTTCTTGGCATTAAAGAGACAACACATTGTCTGGTTCTTGGCATTAAAGAGACAACACATTGTCTGGTTCTTGGCATTAAGGAGACAGAGTACTGACTGGTTCTTGACATTAAAGAGACAACACATTGTCTGGTTCTTGGCATTAAAGAGACAACACATTGTCTGGTTCTTGGCATTAAGGAGACAGAGTACTGACTGGTTCTTGACATTAAAGAGACAACACATTGTCTGGTTCTTGGCATTAAGGAGACAGAATACTGACTGGTTCTTGACATTAAAGAGACATCACATTGTCTGGTTCTTGGCATTAAGGAGACAACACATTGTCTGGTTCTTGGCATTAAGGAGACAAAGTACTGACTGGTTCTTGACATTAAGGAGACAACACATTGTCTGGTTCTTGGCATTAAGGAGACAACACATTGTCTGGTATTGCATTAAGGAGACAGAGTACTGACTGGTTCTTGACATTAAAGAGACAACACATTGTCTGGTTCTTGGCATTAAGGAGACAACACATTGTCTGGTTCTTGGCATTAAGGAGACAGAGTACTGACTGGTTCTTGACATTAAAGAGACAACACATTGTCTGGTTCTTGGCATTAAGGAGACAACACATTGTCTGGTTCTTGGCATTAAGGAGACAACACACTGTCTGGTTCTTGGCAATAAGGAGACAACACATTGTCTGGTTCTTGGCATTAAGGAGATAGAGTATCAACTGTGACTTGGCATTAAGAGGACAGAATATAGACTGGTTCACCTCAAGTGCCAGGATAATGTGACTGTGGAAATGGGATGCTTTTCTGTCACAAACCGACTGGGTGAGCTAGCACCTTAACAAAAAAGTTGCCCTGACCATAATCCACATTTGCACATCTTAAGCATACAAGAAACTAAAATTAGATAAATTCTTACAGTTTGATAAACTTGTTCTCTTCTCGAAAAAGCTACAAAATTGCAGATGTGACATTAAAACTACATTAACTATATTTTCTACTAGCTGGTTTAACTAAATAATGTTTTTAACTAATTTCTTTGTTGTTCAGTTTTATGTGATAGATCATTAAAACAATCTCATATCTTTTCTTTTTTTCTTTCCTTTTTTACTATGTCTGTTCCTATGGTATATTCATAATCTCAGTCTGTCAGCATTTTTACTTTTATAAAATGAGGTCACTACCCTATAGGAAGTTAGTCATTTTGTACCATAACCAATTCCTACCATGTCCATTTTGAGCCCAATTTTTCCATTTTGTACCCATTTAAATCAGTCCAATTTGTACCACGAGGGAGAGAGAACAGAGTTAAATGAGATGGTACAAAATGGTAGCAAGAGAAGAGGGTACATAGTCTTTAACATAGTGAAAGTAATATGTATGGAATGAAATGGAAGCATTACAATATAATCATACTAAATGACAGCAGTACTTTTTGGTACAGAATGGTCAGATAGGATGGTTCGAATTGGTCATGGTATGAAATGGTTTTTGATATGGTACAAAATGGTTATGGTAAGAATTACACTCACAGTAACAGTGAATAGGGCTTTGTTAAATAATGAAGACTCAGCATAACCTCAAATAAAAATATCTCTTTACTACAGGATTGTAAATGACTATGAAATCCCTGTCCTCATTATCTCTTTGTATAATTTTACAGTTTGCCGAAGGGCAGAGAGAGAGAGAGAGAGAGAGAGAGAGAGAGAGAGAGAGAGAGAGAGAGAGAGAATTGACATAGGGAAAGCATACATTTAATGTAATTGTATTTTTGTGTTTGTTTTTAAAAAAAAATCGGAAATAATCATATTTTTCAGGTGATATCAACTTAATTAAGTTATAAAACACTAACACCACCCAGGTTATAACGACAACCATACTGATCACGAGGAACAAGTAGTAACCTCCCGAGATATATCTGAAGCTATAAGGGGGTCTAATTAATCCTGCCATATCAACAAAACTTGACAGAATTTATATTTATTTATGCATTCCTAATCTAGACATTATCACCTTGATTATCATGGCGGATACACACTTGTCAAACCTTTACTCATCAAACAATTTGACATGTTTGTCACAAAGCTTTTTATCAATCAATTTTTTCCTGTAAACTATCTAAAACAAAACATTTTTACATGAAAACAAATTCATACCTGTTAATAAATAAATCCCTGTTGAAATTTTCTCAGTGTCAGTGTTTCATTTTCCCGTAGTTTGACTAGTTTTTGATCTAAATCCTAAAGCCGGTCACACCCATAGAACCTGTCGGAGAGTTTCCAAAGGGGTCACATTTTGATGACGTCACCTTTTTTGTTTTCTCTCACCTGCCTGGATTTCCGGCTTTTATTGGAGAAAATAAACATGATAGAAATGAAATTATATTAAGAAATTAATTATTTGAAATGAAATTTATTTTATTTCTCTGGAAATTGTATTTTTATTAAAATTTACCTTTATGCGGCAATTAATACACATGTGACGTCACAAATTGCCGGATGTGACCCGTATTTCCTCAGGTGTGGAAAATCCCCCCTTCTGTAAACAGGTTAGTGCTACTAAAAGTTATGAAATAAAACATTATTTGCGAACTCATTAACAGTGTTTTATTTATATGTATTATTTTTTAAGTCATGATGTTTTTTAATTTTTTTTTCAACTAAATGCTGCATTGCATCGTGACATGCAAAATGTTTCAAATCAACTTTAGTTAATTATTTATACTATTAGAAAATCTCAAAAATTGAAAATTGCTGAAAAACACATTTTTTTTTTTTTCGAAAATGAACCTGGACGAAATTTATCTAATTAATGCAATCAATTTGGTTAAACAACTAGTTTTTCCAACTAGATAGAATGATGTGATGTGCTATCACCTGTTTGTATGCTCATCTGCTCAACAAGATATATGTATGAACACTTAATTTTGCACAAAAAGTAATGATAATAATAATGATGATATAATTGATAAGAAGAATAAGAACAATAAATAAATAGATAAGTAAGTAAATAAATAAATAAATAAATAAACATTTCAGTAAATGTTTAGCACAACAAAATGTAAGCCAGTAGAAAACAGGAACAATGTGCATTTTTATTAAGTAATTTTTTCAAGAGACAGACCAAATTGATGTTTTTATAAATAAATTTTAATAAATGGATGAATGTATGCAAAGGCAGACTGATAAATAAATGGTAAATAGACTGATAAAATAATGCAGGATGGATGGGTGGATGGAATAAGGTGATACAGGTGGATGTTCGATGTCCCCAGAGTGATCAATAAATTGGTTGGAAAGTTGGATAAGTGGGTGGGTTGGTGAATTGTTGGAAAAAAAATGATTACTAGTAATTGTATGGGTAGAAAGGTTAGTGAATGAATGAACAAAGGAATGAATTGGTAGATGGATGGATGGGTAAATTGCTTGGAAGGATAGGTTGCATCAATCAGATTCAAGGTTAATGGATGTGAATGAGAATGATTTGATGGTTGTTTTGGTGAATGAATGAATGAATGAATGGGTACATAGATGGGCCAGGGTATTTTGCTTGGAAGGATAGTCAGATCATCCATTGCAAGGTTAATGGTTGTGGGTGAAAATGATTGGTTGGCTGTGTTGGTGAGTATATTGGCAAAAAAATGCAAAATGTAAATGAATGAATGAGAGAAAGAATGAATGAACGAATGAAAGAACTAACTTACTAACAAACGAATGTGAAGAAGGAGGGATGGCTAAATTACTTGGAAGGATAGTCAGATCAATCAGAATCAAGCACAGATTAATTCTTAGATGGGTGGATGGATAGATTGATTTGTGGGTGAATGAATGAATTGATGGGTTGATAACTAAATGGATGGATGAATTGGTGGATTAATGGGTAGATTGTTTGGATGGATTAATGGATGGATGGACATATGGATGCATAGATTGATGGAAATACAGATTGAATGACGTGTGAATGGATTAATAAACGGATTATTTGATTTGTGCTTCATTTGACTGTCAATGATATTTGATGTTTTATGATATAAGGGAGACCACCCGTGCACCCCATTAAAGTGCTCTGAATATAGGTGGGAGATCCAAACAAAAACAAGATTGTTTATTTGCGATCGTGACAGGAAGTGAATATTTTTAGCTGTACCTTAGAAAATTATTCATTTTGTTCGATAACGTAACTTTTAGATATGTATTACTAAATCAGCATTTAAAATAGAACAAAGATGACGATCGGCTGGGTAACTCTCGATGTTGGTGAACAGGTAAATTTTTCTGTCAGATTGAGTGACCAAATCCACTTTCTCAGCTTGGTTTTGAAAAAAAATATTGAAAAACTTCGTCTAGACATTTCTAATTTGAATCACTTCCGTACAATGAATTTTTATGCCTCGTTACTCTCGTCTGCATTTTTATCTCCACCGCACAAGACATGGGGGTTGTGTTGAGTTGAGTAAAGGTGTTTAACGTCCAAGTCAAGAATATTTCACTTATATTGAGATGTCGCCAGCTATAGATAAAAAAACAGAAATTTTGCAAGTGCATTGTGCTGATGGCATTATGCAGCAGGGTTCTTTATCGTGCTATGCTACTGTGACACAAGATCTTGTTTATTTTAAGTTCAAATCCGAAAGAACCATGACTTTCATTTCATAATGCAGAGTGCTTGGCGAAAGAACAGGCACTTCCCAATTTCAAGTCTTTGGTCAGATTGGATTGGGGTGTGAACACACAACCTCCCACTTAGGGAGCGAGCACTCTACCAATTGAGCTACCACAGTGGTAAGACATGAGAGTGATATTCTACCAATAATAAATTAATGTTATATCATTTTATCTACTGTTTGAATCACTGTGATTGTGACAGTGAATGATGCAACACTTTTATAGAAAAGCCAACTAACTTGAATTAAGTTTGGTATACATGTATTTTGCTTACATGAGTCTAGTCATAATTGATAACTGCTTTGCCCATCCATGACTACCAAAATATCTAGAAATGAAACCGTTGCTGCTACGGGGATTTTTTATGTCAAACATGGCAATATTTACACCAAAAGTAATGAAAGTCATAACTAAAAATTGCTATATGTATCAACATCCACCATAAAATATTTCTGTAAGAAGGAAACTGTTGCTGTTAAAGGAATTTTACATGTTGAAAAACAAAGAAAATGATGGATTTGTTTGCACATATGATGTGACCACTTATGGAGCTTTAAATTAGACCTTTAGAACTATATTTTTGACTCAGGAATTGACTTAGATACCTGGCTGGCGTTCAGCTAGGTGTGTACAGACTGAATCCTGGGGTTATGAAGAATGTCAATTTTAAAGTCACTGGTCAAGCTGAAGACCATTAACCAAAGTCTCTATTTAAGAAAAGATTGTAATTTTTCAATTGATATATTTTTTTTCCAGGCTCTGGTGTATGATTATAAGGGTACAGCAAGAATAGAAGATGGACCTAAGAGGGTAAAACTTATATGTATAGTAACCATGGTTACAATATAAATTTTTGAAATTTCACCACACATTTTTTCTAAAATACCAAACATGATTTATTGAAGTTTTTTTTTGTCTGTTTGTTTTGAGGTCTTATTTAATTTGCTTATCATCAACCTTATTCTTGAAAGTTTACTATCAGACCCCACAGTGTTATTGGAAATGCTCGACACGTTTTTGATGTTGCTGACTCATGATTTGAGATCATGAGTTCATATCTAATCAGACTGTAATTGTGTGGTATGTCTTTGAGCAAGACATTACATGTAAATTCATATTGCTTCATTCTACCATCTGTCAGATGTATTGGAACCAGATAAATGCAGGGGTTGTTGCAGCCTTATGTGCCACCAGGCATAATGAGGGTAACGATATGCTGGGGTTAAACTTGTGATGGACTGACCTCCCATCCAAGGGGTAGTATTTAATTCTAAGTCCCTTCACATCATTGAAACTAAGATATTAAGTATCATTTTGATGAATCTATAGTTTACATATAGGCAGAAAAAATCAATTATTTATCAAGATAATGAATAAATAAATAAATAAATAAATAAAAATTAAAATATTGAAATATGATGTGTTATATTTTAGTTGTTTCTGTACAGAGAAAAACTTATACCACTTACAAGGTATTCGGCCAATCAGAATGAGTATATGGTTGTGTATTACAACAGCGGTATTGTGGAACATATAAAAGGGTAAGTGATAGAAAATATTTGAAACTAAGTTTCCCTTAGCAACAGAATCTCAAATTTGTTTTTATTATCGAACAAAGTTCACGTCTGTTTCCATCAGCAACCAAAGCTCACATCTTTTTCTGTTATCAACCAAAGCTTACGTCAGTTTCCATTAGCAACCCCAGTTCACTTCAGTTTCCATTAGCAACCCCAGTTCACATCGTTTCCATTAACAATCAAAACTCATCTGTTTTGATTAGCAACTAAATCCCAAATCTGTTTTCATCATCTTCAAAAGCTCACATAGCTCACATTTGTTTAATGCTTTTGTGAATCTGATCTGTGTGATGACATTTGAGCTAGTGATAGGGTTAAGAGCCATATAATGCAAACCCAATTTTACATGTACAGATGACATTGTTAGTGATTGTCCAGTTAACTCAACTGAGTAACTCACTTGAGCTATGGGATCTTTTTGGTGTGAATAAAGTAATGATGTTTTCATCTACAAAAAGACTGGAAAACAGGGACCCAATCATTTGAAATTGTATAAACCTGTTTATGTTTAGGAATTTTATAATATGGCATTGTAGGTTCTGTCTGTTGATCATAGTTGTATTCTATTCACTATGTTTGGCTTTGAATGGACTGTTACATGCTTAATGTATAAAAAAAAACACCTGTTAAATTTTGATGTGCCAGATGTGCACATTTTGGGAAATCATTCCTCATCAGTGACACTTGTGATCGAAAAAGTTGAAAGATAAAAAAAGAGACAATCCAAATATTTGAAAATAAATTAAGTCTAAAGTTCGAAAATTATATGAACCTAAATCCAACTAAATGAGCACACCTTTTGCAGGTTGACGGCAGTTATTTTCTTAAGAGTTATTTACCTTTGGCTGAAAAACAAAAGGCGGATAATGCTATCCAAATGTATGGAATTATGGCCCCTGATCTGCTAGAGGGCATCTTTGAGAGATGGAGAATCATTTACATGAGACAACTGAGGTAACAATACTCTACAAAACTTAACATATTTAATTTTGTATTTTAGGCCAGGTGTAATGTATCTTAACCCGATTGCTCACTCGAGTATTGTTGTCAGATCCATGGAGTCACTGGATGCCAATGAAGCCTTGGTGGTTTACAAACAAGATGATCAAACAAAACAAGTCACCAGATATGTACAGTTTGGACCTACACTCTTTATGCCTCTAGCAAATGAATGGTAAAAAAAATTATTTTTATGTCACATGAGCCAAAATCTCATGTTGATCTATCGCGATCATATTTTGTCTGATTTGTGTCATTAACATTTGCAAGTAAATCTTTTCAGAACCATTATACAAAGAAAATTGAAACTTTATAAATGTTTTCCTTGGTCAAATCCATATTAAGTGTGCAAAATTAAATTTGGTTGTCCTTAACCATTATTCAAGGTCATTATGATATGCAATATTTAATCTTGAAATATCGTCTTTTCATGAACTTGAAAGGGCCAGAAACTTGAAACTTCAAATACATACATATAACATAAGAACTTGTCATTCTACAAATCTTAAGAAGCTTGTTTACTTTTACCCACTGTCAAGGTTACAGTGTCTGGAAGTAGTAAAAACAACTGGTCATAAACTGAAAAGCCTTGAGGCTTGAAACTTCATATATAGCTGTAGTGCATTAAGCTTACCAAGTATATACATGTAACTGCTTCAACAACAATAATAATCATGTGCTTTTTCATGTTTCCTTTTATGTGACTGCTTGGCCTGATGTACTCTTGTAGATTTCATAAGATTTTAAATATTTACATATATAGATTTGTCTCCCCTGTCTTTGAGATGTTGTGTGGTGATTGATAAAGTTTGATATAGGCCTCGATAGGCTTCTTAAAGCTGCATTAAGTTTTCCAAAGAAAAAAATAAAACGGTGCTAATCTAATAAATGATGTTCCTAATGAACAATGTTACATTTGGTTCAACGATAAAAGCTCGAATAAATACAGAAATTACAGTATTTACCCAGCGAGATGCAGCATTTGGGATCTAATATTAGAACATGGTTACGTCATCAAAACCCGGGTCATTCAAACACAACTTTCAAAATGTTGAAATACGATAAATTAAACACAGAACTTCGTTGAATTTGTCATTTGTGACTTAGTTAGGGAAAAATAACACCATTTCAAATACATGTGGATATTAATGAAGGACAATTAATGCAATCTGTCATGTTTCACTTTCGATTCTAGGCTTTTCCGAACATCCGTGCGCATGCTCCAAGCTCATAATTACCATCTTAGAACACTGACCAACTGGTCAGAGGATTCCGCTTATTTACAGCTAAAAGAAATGAAATTTTAGAAAATGAATGTCACGGATCGTGGTTAGAAGATATCTACTTTCAAAAAAATATATTTTTAGAAAATCAAAAAAAATTCAGAAATTTGGTAAACTTAATGCAGCTTTAACAGAGATGCCAAGCAAATGGGTTCATACCTGGTTGTTCACAAGTGAGAAAAGATTTTTCCTGGAGTCAGGCTTTAGCTAGTTGGCTTATTTGTAGTGTAATGTCTAGAGTGATTTGTCAAGATATTTTCTTACAGTGCAGGTCATTATACTGGCAGTCTGAAGGACTTCATCATTATCATGAACTAGTACAAAGCAGATCATAAACATTTGCACAGAATTGAGTACTGCCAGAGAGATGAACAAAATTTTTAGAAATTTGTAAAATTTACGAATTAAAAAATTTCAGAAATTTTTAAACTATATTTTAGGCTACATCAGTTTAGATGGCATGGAACAGATCCTGAGAATAAAACCAAGTTAATTCAAAATTCAAACTCTTTTGAAAAACTACAAGTTATACCAGACCAATTCTACTACAATGTAAGTGCTCCCATTGAACTTATTTATCAATTGAGTTGTTTTACAATGATGTTTGTTGTCAGTATGAATGCAAAAAATTTGCAAGAAAACTGAATAAAGCACATTTGAATGTAAACAAATGTGATGTGGCAGCCATGTTTGGCAGCACCTAGTATGATAATGTAGTTCCAGATTGAGTATTGCATTTTATATGTATTCATACACAGAGTCACATGGTTTTTGTGATTTATGGTCTGTTTGAATGCAAAAGCTCTCTAGCTTGGAAATTTCACACTGCAAATAAATATATATATATATAATTTTGTCATCCTACATGTGCCATGTTAGGACTACGTACTATTCATTATGTATCTGATTCCGTAAACAAGTTAAAACATAAATAAACATAAATACATGTTTGGTCCATTGAGAGGTGATGTGGTCTATAATGATATAACAATATGATGTCATCAGTTCTATAATGGTAGAGGATATTGGAGTTATTGAGAAAAGTACCAGCCTGTTTTGAGCAAACTGATAAACTTTATCAATATCATACAGAATTCTGTTGGTATGTTTTGAACCTACATGTAGATGGTGAGAGATGATGTTATCTATATACATGTATTTTAGAGAAGTTTCACTCTATATCAATGAGAATTTAAATCATGGTTGAATTTTTATTTATTTATTTATTTATTTATTTATTTATTTATTTATTTATTTATTATTTTGTTGTTGTTGATTTTGAGTTTAGATCTTTTTTTTTATTATAAATTTCAGGTAGATGAAGTAAGGACAGCTGATGATGCTTTGATAAGAGTTAAGTTGATGTTGTTTTATGAACTTAAAGATATAGAAACCATGGTAAGTTTTGATACCTGAAATATACTACAAAACAAGTTCAGACATGTGACCTGGCAGTTGAGACATGTAATCAAGCGGTTCAGACATGATGAGGCAGTTGAGACATGTGACCTGGCAGCTGAGACATGTAATCAAGCAGTTCAGACATGTGACCAAACAGTTGTGCCATGTGACCAGACAGTTGTGACATGTGATCAAGAAATTGAGAAGTGACAAGGCATTTGAGGTGTGACCATGCAGTTGAGATATACATTTGACAAGGCAGTTGAGACATGATCATATAGTAAAGTCATGTGACCAGGCAGTCAAGATGTGATCAAACAGTTAAAATAAACATTTGACAAGGCAGTAGAGACATTAACCAGGAAGTTGTGACATGTGATCAAGCAGTTGAGACATGTGACCAGGCATGAACTAGTCCAGACTGATTTGGCTACTGAGATTCAGCATTTTTCCTTCCAAAAAATAACTGAAAAATTCCCTGATATATGTAACTGAAAATTTTCTGTAGACCATTAAATAAATACATTTTGAACTAAAAAAATCTTTTTTAAAAAACATATAAATGTTTCTTTAAAGATGAGATTTTTGTAGGTTTTAAATCTTTGTATGCTCTATCCACTAGTTATCAGCTGTTTCAACAAGTGAAACCAACTAGATAAAGTACATGTACTTTTAGTTTTGTTTCATTATAAGCTGCAAGGTTTCTAATAACCTGCACATTTAATTATCATGCACTAAATAAAGGACAGTTATCTTATTATTTTTCCGAGCAATTTCACTGTAGTTACTCATATTGTCAATAACTTTTTAAGCATTTAAACATGTTATGAAAGTGTCATTATTCAACATATACACCATGTTTTTCTATGTTTATATTATAATAGTAGTTGTTCCTTTCTCCAGCACTTTGCACAATATTTGTTTCAGTCATCACATCTCCTTTTTCATCTTGTAGCTTGGCAAGTGATATTACACCTATCTTTCCATGGTGTATGTCCTGTCTATTCCCAGGCTAGCATTCTGAACTTGATTTGTCCTGTGAAGTGCCCTTTTCCTGTCTTACTGTGTTTTCCATCTCAAGATTTGAAAAGTGATGTTACATCTGCCTTACATATACAATGTACCAAGTGTTTTTCTGATTTCTATATTAGTATAGTTTATATGATTTGTTTTGTTTTCTAGCTCAATGCCACAAAAGACCCAATTGCTGATTTAGTAAAGTAAGTGTTAACAATATACTGAAATAATTCTCTGGTAATTCAAAATTATATTATGTTGATGAGAAATATAGAAGAGCTAATAATTTATTGTTTTAAATTGCAGTTTATATACCGGTTTAGATGCCTGATTTTATGATGATGTTTTTCAGGCCCCAGTTTCACAATCATTCACTCAACTTAGTTTACACTTAACTCAAAAAATTCCATATTTGTAATTTTTTTTTTTTAATTTTAAATTTCATAGCTTTTTTTTTTTTTCTTTTTTTTTTTTTTTTCCAACAAACCTTCACTTTACAATTTAAATACATTGTATAACATTAGATGTTCATTTTTAACTGGGTAATGTCTTAAAAACAGACTTGAAATATTCTTGAATATAAGTTGAGTGTACACTTAGTTGAGTGAATGATTGTGAAACTGGGGCCAGATCTATCAAAGGGGGTTTTATTGAGAACAATAACATAGATGAAATAGATTTTAGTACTTCAAAATCATAAGTGAGGTGGCAAACATATAGAGATGCATTACAAGGAGTTTTACCTTGCACATACACAGCATCCAGATTAAAATTTTTAAAAATACAAAATACATGTACATGTATATCAAATATAAGGCACACATTTTTTGTTGTTTGAGATGACATTTGATATAGATTAAGTATTGGATATATATATCTGTGTTGTGTTGCGCTGTTGATTAATAAGATCTTTATAATTTACAGTGTAAAACATTTCTTTTTGTGTGTGTGGCCTGAAGAGATGTAAGAAAAACAAGAAGAAAATTGCACCAACTTTTTTGTTGTTGTGTTCGAATGTCCTTCAAAATGAGACTTTATTCCCCTGATCTCATACATGGTCTAACTAATCTGTAATATTACTGTATTACATTTTATGTTTCAGCTGTCTTTGTGCTGATGTCATCGCTTTCGTATCTAAATACACGTAAGTATAATGTTACCCATCATCTCAGTGTTATGTATATATATTATTTCTCGAATATGTGATAGATTCATCTCACTGAATTGGTGGTATGATATTTTTTCATACCGCACCCCATGTGTGCACATGAAGCCTATCTCACTCAAACAGGCATTTTTTTTTTTCAAGGGTCATAATTTAGTGAAAAAAATTATATGAAAAAGACAAAAAAGACCTTTTTATGATGAATTATATTATTTTTACTAAATGTGGTATATATATAAAGAGAAAAATAGTTGTTTTGTTTTGTCGTGTAGGTTCATATTCTGCTGTAAGTGAAATGCTATTTGTTATTGTTGCATGTCTTGTATTCATCCACTAGTAAAATCTTGCATTGCAATGGTAGAAATTTTCTACCTCATGGGCGAAACTCAGCACAGCCTCGTTTGAGATGAAAAATCTGACCACTTGATCAGAATTTCTCCATCTCGACCTCAAACTTGTAATAGATTCTCTTTATATATATTAGCAATCTGACAGACACCTGTTCGAAATTTAAATACAAATATACATATTGATTAGAATTTAGTTTAAAGTTAATTAGTTACCGGAATTTTGTAGATTGATATTTCTTTTGATATGTGATACATTTATTTATTTTGATAAAACCAGCTAAAGATTTAATTCATTTATTTACATCAAGTGTTTATGCATCATCATTTTTCAAATTAAATTTTAATTTCTAGATATATTGAATTTATGGAGAAATCTGCTGATTTAAATGATCTGAAGAACTATCCCCAACTGACTCACAGAAGTAAAGAAATCGGATATTGTGTATCTAAAGTAGTTTTTAGAGGATACTTCGCTCACGATAAATTACAAAGGCTTCACAACAGTGCTATAGAGACTCGAACAAACCTTAAAATAGCTGTAAGTATTTTATACATGTTAGCATTTATGTTTTGTCTGAAACAAAATCTTGGAATTTATGTTTTGTCTGAAACAAAATCTTGGAATTTAATTGGTTGATTTATTGATAGTAAAATTTTGATTGGTTAATTAATTTAAAGTCAAGATTTGATTGGTTAATTAGTTGAAAAAATCAGGATTACTTTACTTATATCAAGATCTCAACAGCTGGAGTCAGAGTTGTATTTATCTTTTTACCTATGGAATTCAAAAGTTTTGAAGTATTTAACCATGTAAATTTTTATCATAACTGTTGTTCATAAGATACTCAAAACCATTAGGAAAAATGTATGTGCAGGTACCCCAACTAATTAGAGCCTGAGATCAATGACAAACTTCTTTCTGGATATATATGCAGATGATGGCATATTGTCAGAAAAGTAGCTTTCTGTTGTTTTCGGGCTCTTATTATTTGGAGTAGTTTACAGACAGATTTCATGAAACAGATTGAATTGTATGACCTTTTTGTTCGGAATTTCAAAACGTGCAAATCTGGAATTTTTCATTTAATTAAAAGTATTTTAGACATTATTTATTCTAATTTATTTTGTTTTTAACGTCTAGTACGAGAAAGAGGAACAAGAACAGGAGATGACAGATATGAAAATGAAGAATGAGAAAGATAGATTAGATTTAGGTATAATAAATATATATATCAACACCCATGCTTATGTTTTTCTGTTGGAATTCTTTTTTGTTTTGGAGTATATTTGTTGATGGGTATTACTGTAAAATACAAAACTGCAATCCCTTGATGAAACTGACAAATACAGAGTTTGCCCCTCCCCCATTCAGTAAATCTGCTGGTACCCATTCACATTGGAACTGAGCAGTTTGAAAAAAAAAAAATATTTATTTATCTTACACTAATGCAGGTGGCATCCTTGGTTGCTCAGTGGTACAGTATCTGCATGAACATAAGGTCATCGGTTTAACCCCAGTTGGGTCTTGCATAAGACTTTAAGACAATGTTTCCTCACCTGGCATTCAAGAAGGATAGAATATTGACCGGTTCACCCTTTGCCAAGACAATGTGATTAAGAAGTGGTAGGCTTGTCTGCTATATACAGACTCAGTGAAGATTCTTGTGCTAAGTACATGGCAGGCCATAATACACACTTGCACATCACATGCATATATGGATTTATTTTTAGATTAATCTGTAGAGAATTATGTCCGTTTTTTCATCATGAATAACTAAAGAATTGCTGATGCAACATTAAACAACATTACAACAAGAACATTCAAACTTGCATGAGATATACCTACACACTCGAAACCCATACCCAAATTGTTCTTATATTTACATATTTTTCTTTGTTGCAGAACAAAAGATGGAAATAGAAGAATTAGAACATAAGTTACAATTAGAAAGGTGAGTTGTTTGTATATCTTATCCTTGCTGTCAATGTTCAAAACTTTCACTTGGGGAGTCTGGATGAAGATTGAACCCAACTCGTCTAAATGAGCAAAAGCCAAGACTAAAAGTTGATCCGTTTTAGTTGTCAGTGAATAAATTGACACTATCACCAGTATTCTGAATATATTGGCTCACCTTGTAGGTTATCTTGGTTTCCATGGTGTTAAGTCACCAAGACTATCCCCCCTCCACTGTACAAAGTTATCATTATTTTAGTTTGCATTAGGGGCGAAGTTTCTTTTGTTTCATCATGTGTCAAACATATTTCATTGTTAACACTCCTTCAGACTTGCCCTGATTTTTTTTCTTGTCAAATGAAGGTATATATGGTATTTGGGTCATATTTGGTCAAAATATAGGTCAGATTTCATAAAGATCTTGAATCAAAATTTTTATGCATATTTTCATCAATTGTTTAGAATGGTCTTCTGGTCAAATTAAAGTCACAATTATATATTGGTTTTGTAAGGTAATAAGTAGGTCACTTTACATTGAGTAACTTTATAACCCAGTAGCAGTAGCATTATTCCAAAATAAATACTTTTTTGACCCTGTTGGTTTATTGACTCGTGGAGTAAAGTAATGTTTTACACCCCAGTCATGATTGGTTCAGTTATATGGAGATGGTAGGTTCTGGAATGGTGTAGGAAACCAAAGTACCAGGATGAAAAACACCTACTATGGTATCTATCAACAAGTGAACAGACAGATAAGACAAGATCAACCCAACGGGGATTCAAACTTAGACAGTGAGAGGTTCTATGATCCATAAGACTTTAGACCACTTGGCCACTTTAATTGACTTGTGTGAATCATTCAAAGGTTTGCTAAATCTCACAGTTACTGATTTATTTTATTTTTGATGTTATTTCAGAGCCCAAGTAGAACATAAACTGATGATGGAACTTAAAGAACATGAAGAGAAAATTAAACAGATCAAAAAAGAACAAGAGGCAACATTACAGGTGAGTAAATGAGGCAACATTACAGGTGTGTAAATGAGGCAACATAACAGGTGTGTAAATGAGGCAACATTACAGGTGTGTAAATGAGGCAACATTACAGGTGAGTAAATAAGGCATCATTACAGGTGTGTAATTGAGGCAACATTACAGGTGTGTAAATGAGGCAACATTACAGGTGTGTAAATGAGGCATCATTATAGGTGAGTAAATAAGGCATCAGTACAGGTGAGTAAATAAGGCATCATTACAGGTGTGTAAATGAGGCAACATTACAGGTGAGTTAACAAGACATTGCAGGTGTGTAAATGAGGCATCCTTACAGGTAAGTGTTTTAGATCTCCAAATCAAAGACATTATAGGTGAGTAAATAAGGCATCATTACAGGTGTGTAATTGAGGCAACATTACAGGTGTGTAAATGAGGCAACATTACAGGTGTGTAAATGAGGCAACATTACAGGTGTGTAAATGAGGCAACATTACAGGTGAGTAAATAAGGCATCATTACTGTTGAGTTAATAAGGCATCATTACAGGTGTGTAATTGAGGCAACATTACAGGTGTGTAAATGAGGCAACATTACAGGTGAGTAAATAAGGCATCATTACAGGTGAGTAAATAAGGCATCATTACAGGTGTGTAATTGAGGCAACATTACAGGTGTGTAATTGAGGCAACATTACAGGTGTGTAAATGAGGCAACATTACAGGTGAGTAAATAAGGCATCATTACAGGTGAGTAAATAAGGCATCATTACAGGTGTGTAAATGAGGCAACATTACAGGTGAATTAGCAAGACATTGCAGGTGTGTAAATGAGGCAATCCTTACAGGTAAGTGTTTTAGATCTCCAAATCAAAGACTTTGTGAGCGGAGTGTGTAACTAGAAAGTTGTTTATAGGGAGCCTAGATTGATAAGTGGCCAAAATACCAGCTGACAAACCATGGTGCATCTTATCACAAGTTTCATATTCCACTCAGGCCAGATGCCAGTGTTAGAAAATGTGTTAATCCTCTGCCCAATGTTAGCATGTTTTTTATTCCAGTTCTTACTTATTGCCTTAGTTTAAGTGAAAGAATCTTGATTATTGTTTAAAACACCAATAACTCTTCTCTACTTTGTAGGAGAGCACAATAATCACATGATTTATTGGTCTTATTGTTTGTGGGCGGGGCATGTGGCACTGAACCTTTGTAGTGATTCAGGAAAAAGTTCTTTTACAAACATTTTGCTTTGTTAATGTCTTAACAAATTAAATTTTATACATTATGTCAACTACATGTATGTCATTACAAAATATGAAAATGGTTGTGATATACAAAGTCGTAAAAGAAAATTAAATTTTGTTTTCTCCTATTTATATGTAAGTGAGTAAGTAAGTAAGTAAGTAAGTATAGTTATTACAATGAAAATATTTAACATATCTGAATGCACCCGGCCCAGAGGACCTGTCAGTCACTTAATATACATACACTAATATTATAACTATTTACATGAAAATATTTATATGAGTGTCAAACTTATTAATAAAAAAGGGTAGTGAATAATTAATCCTTAAAATAAGAAATTTGTATTATTTAAGTAATTTTCACTTGTAGCTGCAACTATTCTGGCAGTTTATTACTTTTTTGCATTTCTGAACTACATGTGTATTTATTTATTTATTATTATTTATTTATTTATTTATTTTTAGGGTAAGAAGGCTGAAGACACACAGAAAATAGGCCATTTAAGTAATTTACATAACCTAGGTGTGAAATTGACGGAATATCTGGAACTACAAACCCCGAGACCGGAGAAAATCGTCAGGATAATGGCCGACAAAAATACTGCAAATTTCCACCTACATCACAGCTGAATTCTGCATTAGGATAAAAATTGTTTAAATTAAGTATAAAAAAGTGCAATTGCAATTGTAAAATGTAATTGCATATTGTAAAACAAAATATTGCTTTAAGTCTGAATGTAACTTTATGTAAATATGTATCTGAAACAGTTTTTAACAAAAGATTTGGATATTGTTTTTATCTATTTTTAACATTGCATGTAAATTAAGGAATTCATTTTTAAAAAATAAAAAGTTAGGTATAGTAGTTATTCAAACTATGACAAGAATAGTGATTGAATTATGAAATTGCCTGAAGTTTTCAATTTTTGAAGGATAATTTTGTTGTTCTCAACAGGACAGCCAGGCCTCACCCTTCTAAAAGGAATAATCGAAGGCCTGGATAATCTGAACAGGATGATGATGATGATGATGATTGTGATTTTTACTGTTTATGACAAGTTTTCAATATCACCTGTCTTGCATTTTCAATGTTTAACTTATTTTGATTATTCATGTAACGGAGTTATTGGACATGTTGGCCAATGTAAGTAGGAAATGGTGGGCCATTTTTGAAACTAATGACCATAAAAAAGATTACATCCATAGAAATATATATATATATATATATATATATTCCTGTTTTCTGAATTTTAAAGAAAACTTAAAAATTGCAAGTACATGTACTTAATTTTCCCACCTATCCATAAGTTTAGTAAAATCAACCCATATGCATCCATAAGACAATAATCAGAATGTCCCAGATTGTCCTAGATTGTCCCAGATTGTCCCATTGACTTACAAACCATTACCTTTTTTTCAGTTTGCAATTAAGTAATTGTTCTTGTCATAACTTTGAGAATGAGGATGGTTTAAAACATGAAAAGTTCACAAAGTATACATTAATTTTTCCTTTGTATATAACTCTATAAACCATTATTGTCATGAAAAACTGATTCCTCTTGCCAACATATTATAATCAAAATAACCATATTTATTGTAAACTGACATTTAGATTACATATACTTTTTTTTTTTTTTTTTTTTTTTTTTTTTTTTTTTTTTTTGAGAACATAATTTTTACACTGATCCACAATCTGTAAAGTTCTTTATTTCACATAAATAAAATTTCCTGTGAAATAATGTTTAATATAACAATTAATACCACAATGAAAAATAGACACATCACCCTGTAATAAAGTATAGATTTTTCATCTTTTTGTTCAGTCAAATTTAGCTGATATATAGTTTTGAACATAAACATTTGTAATTTTACCGATAATCAAAATTGGTACTACTAAGCCCTTGTAGCTATTGCATTGTTTTATATAAATGGTCTTTCAAGCTGATTTAATTTTTTATATTCATTTATTCTAGTTTTTTATCATTATTTATGCTGTACAAGTTAATTATTTTGATGTTAATATTTGTTATTGTATGAAGCTACCTCATTTTAATGTTGAAGTATTATTACAGACATTTCTACAAACATATATATATATATATATATATATATATATATATATATATATATATATATATATATATATATATATAATTAATTAATAATCATATTAAGCTGAACTACATTAACTGTGATGTAACGCAAAACATGTATACATATTTATAATTCACAATCATTCTTAGCTGAACTACATTAATTGTCAGTGATGTTACACAGAACATGTATATATACATATATTTATTATTAACAATCATTTTTAGCTCAGCTGCTTTTACTAGGAAAAACTTCTTTGAAATCCTTGTTATTTATTTGTTAATACATGTAGTTTTTTATATACAATAAAATCCGTAACTAAAAACAACCACCTGTTAATAAAATTCTTATATACGTTTTTTGTATTATAAAAACAACTAATCCTATTTTCTGTGATATTTATCTATTGTATATCTGACTTGTTTCTTATTTCATATACTTATAAAGAATAAACTCTTCAAACAGCTCTGATATGTTATATTATTTGTTTTTGTTGTTATATAATGTTGTCTAACGTCCCATCAGCAGTTTTCAGCTATTTGCAATGCGAGCAAGGTTATAAATCTCTAGGGATTGCTCCAAGAAGAAATCTGTGTATACCTGAGACCTGTCAGTGTGTATTATGGTGCATCATGTACTAGCCTACACTTAGGGCAGCTTTTTCATAAGGTGCTTGCTCACAAAGTTAGTATGCTGCAGACAAGCATAGCACTTCCAAGTCCATTATCTTGGCATCAGTTAAAATGTGTCCTTGTACACTAATTGTCAAAACATTATTGAAGTATTAAGTATTTATGACTAAGTTACTTGTGAGAGACATCAGAGTAGAATCATTAAAGGTTTTACAGGGATTGACTAGATGGACATAGTTTAGACCTCATACAGAGGGGAGAGAGTACTCCATAAAAGATTTTATCAGAACCTTTAGTGGATATCAAGTCCTTATCAGTTAGCTTCAATCAAACTTGCCTCAAAAGGTAAGCTTTGTATGAAGATAGTCTGTCAAAAATTCAGTTATTCTTTAGTTTTTTTTTTCTTCTTAATTTTAAAATGTTAAAAAGCCATATATTTATAAAATTTAATGCTAGTCTTTAAATCATATAGATTTATTTAAAACAAATTCTCTACAACAATATCAGTTGTTTCTGGCTGCCATCTTATCAGTTATGGCTTGGAGAGCTTTCATTACTGATTCTTCTATTAATTTCTTTCCTTCTGCTACAACTTTGTTTAAATCAGACAAAGCTTGATCAACATCTTGTTCTACAAAATAAAAAAAAAGTTCACTTGATAAATAAAAATATAACAAAATAAAACATAACCATTTACATTAGGCTTTAGTAAAGTCATTAGAATATCTTGTTTATAATGTAGAATCTGAAAACATGCAGAAAACAGAAAAGAAACAAGCGAACACGTCTTTAAAATACAAAGACACACTGGGGTCACTGATTGACTTTAAACGAACACAGGACTAAATAACAAAGTAATGACCAGGTAGTGTGGTTACTGTACTAACTCGCTTTCGATTCGTGATGCCAATAATGCAAAACGAACATGTTTATTTTTCAGTATTTTAACTAAGCTCTTAAAGAGGTCATTCTCACCCTCAATTGAAATATAGCAGTGACAATAACTTGTTCTTGTCTAGTTGCATTGGCAATTTTTCTATATGTGAGGATAGCAAGGTTAATAATCTCAATGAATTTATCCAAGAACAAGGTTGTGTATGCGTGAGATGTACAAGTTTGTGTTTAAAACACCGTGTTAGTACACAGTGTACTCAGGGCGACTTTTTGGTAAGGTGCTACCTCACCGAGTCAGCATGCCACAGAGAAGAATACCACTCCTCTAGTTCATTATCCTAGCACTGGGTGAACCAGTCAATACTCTGTCCTCTAAGTGCCGAGCGACAGGCGAGAAAGCAGCTACATGCATCTGAAATTTTATAGTCTTATTTATGACCTGGTCGAGGTTCGAACCCACGACCTCCCGCTCACGCTCTACCACTGAGCCACCGAGGTGGTCTGTTTTTGACGTGGCTATTTCGAGCAATTATGAGCAAGACGCATCAAAGGAATAATTTAAGATGGAAAAGAATAAACAATAATATAACTTTATTGGTATCCATATCCAAATAAGGATTGAACCAATCAATAATACAACAACAAACACAAGAAAAAATACAATACAATGATACAGATAAAATGACTAGAGTACAGTGTCAAGAGCAATTGGCCAAAATGGAGCTATCTCTTAGTCTAAGTGACTCTTTCATGAAACTCCCAATAATGGACAAATGTCTCATGTTTGGATTAAGTAAGTAATAAAGTTTTTGTTCACTACTTTTGGATATTAAAATCAGAATAATCTTTTACTAAGGTATTAAATAGTGAAATTCTAATAGAGCTATTAATACTACAATTTAAAAAGAAATGGCTCTCATCCTCAATAGAACTACAAACTTTACAAAGTCTATTTTCTCTCTTCAAATTTTTATACCGGCCTCTCTCAATTTCCAAACAATGGTCACTTATTCTAAATTTTGTAAATAATTTCCTGTATGAAAAATTTATGATGGAGTAAATAAGGTTCCAAGTCAGAGTCCTTGTTAATAAACTAAAGATTTGGATTGACATTGACACTAGCACGTTTACACTATGGTGACTCATTTGTGCCATTGTCTTTTCGAGAGAAAGAGCATTCCTAGGCTAAAAGATCACAATGACAAAAATTCTTCTGAAAGTATTCTACTTACTCTCAGACGACATGTGTTTCTGGAATGTGGTTATCAATTTTGTTGCCGTGGATTTCAAGCTATTACCAAGTGTAGTAACAACCTATATAAAATATTGAACAGTTTGTACTAAAAATCGGGAACAAAGTTTCATTAAACTAACTAAAATTATGAAAAAAAGTAAATCAAACAGGGTAAAGAATTACGGAGACCGTAAAGTGACGTTTGATAGAAAGATCTTTCGTATATTAGAAAGAAATAGTATTTCTTATATTTGCAATAGCGGATACGTGTTTTCGAAATACAATTTCATTTTTTGCAGTAGGAATTTTGTATATTCGCACTTGTCACCGTTAGCCGTCGACAAAATAAATGAATTGCGAATAAATGAAGAAACGAAATAATAATACTTTTTCGAAAATACGAAGTTTAACAAATTTTTCAAACATTACCATACGGACTTTGTAAAAAGGTCACATTTCATTCAGTAAATTGATTAACAGCTGATGATATTAACGATGAAATACAAATGATATTTTCATGTTAAATGAAACAGGGCGATTAATTATTAAAAAATGTTTGGCTCGATTTCAATGATGTGTCGTATTTTAGACAGCACAAATAAATAGATTCTGTTACGCTTTTTATCCATCTAAATACTACAATTGCTTTATCTTATCTAGAAAAATAGACAAGTCACTGGTTAAAACTAAACTCAATTTTTTATGGTTTCTGTGAGCTGTTTATCTTGTTTAGCTGAAAAAAAATACCGTATAAAAACATATACGTATGTACGTACGTATTATTACAAAAATAATAATTAAAAAAAAAATAAAAATAAATAAATAAACAACAATTTGGCTAACATTTTTGTTTTTATAATTGACAAGGCTATATTGATTATCATGTAATGATAAATAATTTCAAAATGTACAAAGCATGGAATCCTAAATGTTATATTAATTGCGTAGTTTTTCGGAAAAAGGAATTAAAATCGTGATTTTATTGTAATGTTGTTCTAAGTGGCATCACTCAGTCGCTCTACCCCTGAGCCAAGGAGAAAATTTAGATTTTGCTAAATGTGTTGATCGTATACCTCATGTACGAGCTGTTCGTCAGATTTAAGTAAGTTGTTTGCTGTGGTTTCAACTGTCTCCATTACTTTGTCAATGTTAATTGTCTGTTCCAGTTTCAATTTGTTTAGTTCAATTCTGATTGTACTTTTGATTTTCTGTACAATATCACCAAGAATGGCGTCGCTTAATGTCTGGTGACTTGCTATAAGAGAAATTGACTAGAATAATTAACCACTTCATGGTAAAGCAAAACTGTTAAAATTATTGTGGGAAATTAATTTAAAACAAAACATTTCAGTTACCGACGGTTGAATTTATTACTTCAAATGTATACCCCCATCTTACCCGAACTTGTCCACCTGTCCATCAAGCAGGTCGTTCTACCGAATAAGCTATAGATTTACCATGGGGTTACTCAACAGCAATGACGTACTTCTGATAACATGTTTTTCACAATAAAACTTCTGAGCACGCCAATTCTATTTTTACATCCCTGAATGACCACATTTTGTCGTTTTCGAATGGGTCATCCGATGTCTAAAGCGCAGACAATTCACATCGCCATTCACTGCCTGGGTTTGAATCCCGCTCCGGAAGAACCCTTCTCTAGAACTGTTTACCGATTTGCTGAGGTATATAATATTATTCGGGAACTCTGGTTTCCTCCACCATCCTAGAACTGACCGCCTCGATATAAGTGAAAGATTCTTGACTGTGAAGGTTTTTATTCACATAAACTTTTCTCGAGCTCGTAACTGCTTTGAACATTTAAATCAGCCATATGCATCTACAACCTGAATCGATCATAAAACCTTCATTACGATTGTAAGAACTTTTTATTTCGAACATACACACCTATAATTCGATCGATGTCGGTGACGATTTTGACACTGGTTGTTTCAGGAAATCCAAGTCACCAAATGAGTCGGCCTTCTGTTGTAATTTTATAAATGCCGCATTTGCCAGGACCGACAAAGTCGACTTTTTTTCCTCTACGAGATTTTGAATCTTTTGTTCGATATCAGAAACAAAATCACTGCGAAGAAATGAAATATATATAAATATATGTATATAAATTTGTAAATCGTGAAAAAAATTTCAGATGATTTAATTTTTATGAATTTCATCGATGATTATTTACGGCGTAGTTCACAAAATTGTGAAAAATAAAATCGGTATTTTGGCGGTTATCTGGTTTAGTGACATATTAGAAAATTAGCGAGAATCCTGTTGTAAGCGTAAATATCATGAATGTATATCAGTGGCGGACCCAGAATTTTATGAAAAGGGGGTGGGATTGAGAATTTTATCACGAGATATTGCGAGCACCGAAGCCTTAACCTCCCCCCCCTTCCAAAGGCGGGGTCTTGGAGCCGCTAAAGGCCCTCAGCAGGTCCTGCACAGAGCCATGTTGGGGGTCCTGGGCACAGGCACTTGTTTCTGTCAGTAATGAGGTAAGTCATGACCAATATTACCTAATAATACAACGTTGTATTATTAGGTAATATTGGTCATGACTTACCTCATTACTGACAGAAACAAGTGCCTGTGGTCCTGGGGGAGCAAAGACTCCGGCGAAAAATGAATTTTGATATTTCTTGGGACCTTTTGTCTACAATTTCAATCTTTCTCTTTTGAAAGAGGTGGGGTGGGGGTGGTACTTTCTCCCTTGAATCCGCAAATGTATATTTGGTCAGCCAACATTTGAATGTAACTCTACCTGGCGCTGATACCTGTTTAATAATTGTTTGGGTTGAGTACATGATCAGCAAATTAAGGAAGCGATCTCGGTTTGACAATTTTTAGATGAACAAGAGAACAAAATTAATGCCGTTTGTAAATATTGCTTACTAGTTGTTTTACCAAAGTGAAAAACTGAAATTCTTCTAATTTATACATAAAAAAATTTAACAGTTTGAAAATCAAAAATTCAAATTATTGTGATATATCTCTGTAAAAGAGATTGTGTTGACGTATTGTGACATATATGTACATACCTTATTGCACGTCGCCGACCTGGATCTTCATTTGAAAGTGAATTGACAAACGCTGAAATAGGAATAGGACAACATCTATCTATCTGTGTGTGTGTGTGTGTGTGTGTGTGTGTGTGTGTGTGGTAAGTCCTGTTTTATTTTTCAATTTTTAAAAACCTTAACACGCAAGGTTATGCCATCCATTTGTCAACTGAGCTTTAAACTAACAGGGAAAGGACACGGGAATTTGTTATTAGTTTCTTTAAATCCATAAGCCTCTTTGTAAATCTGATGCCATATAAAAGACCGTTGCTTATTATTTTCTTACATATTTGGTGCATATTTCAATAAAAACGTATTTTCTAGATACAAAACAAAAGATTTTCTAGTATTGAAAACAATGGCTCAATTCTTTATACTCCTGTAGAAAAGATTCGATGTCTTTCTAAAACGAATTAATAGAAATGACCAGTCGATACTTTCTCTTTAAATGTATTATAAGTGTCATACCACTTTTTGAATTTAATCATAAAAAACATTCAAAAAGTGGTATATGACAATATATTGTCATATATACCAGTTTTTGAATGTATTTTTATGATTAAATTCAAAAAGTTGTAAATGACATAAGCATAATGTATTTTCTCTCGTTCCTCTGACGGTCTAAAGAAATCTAACAAAGTATTCTTGTGTTCTTTCTCTCTCAGTTTTCCAATTACTGGTGGTATTTATTGTTTAATTTTTTCTATAGTGAATGATATTACAGCTGTATTAAGTTTTCCAAAGAAAAAATTAAAACGGTGCTAATCTAATTAATGATGTTCCTAATGAACAATGTTACATTTGGTTCAACGATAAAAGCTCGAATAAATACAGAAATTACAGTATTTACCCAGCGAGATGCAGCATTTGGGATCTAATATTAGAACATGGTTACGTCATCAAAACTCGGGTAAATTAAACACACAACTTTCAAAACGGTGAAATACGATAAATTAAACACACAACTTCGTTGAATTTGTCATTTTTGACTTAGTAATGGATACATAACACCATTTCAAATACATCTGGATATTAATGAAGGACAATTAAGGCAATCTGTCATGTTTCTCCTTCGATTCTAGGGTTTTTCCGTACATCCGTGCGCATGCTCCAAGCTCATAATTACCATCGTAAACCACTGACCAACCGGTCAGAGGATTCCGTTTATTTACAGCTAAAAGAAATGAAATTTTAGAAAATGAATGTCACGGATCGTGGTTAGAGGATATCTATTTAAAAAAAACTATTTTAGAAAATCAAAAAAAAAAAAAAATAAATAAATAAATAAAAAATAAAAAAAATTCAGAAAATTGAAAAAACTTAATGCAGCTTTAATAACGTCTTCAGTACTTTCAGTACAGATTTTCGACAAATGTATGCACTAATCCCGGCCTCATTAAACTTTGCTCGTAGTATATCGGGCAGAAATTGAGCGAGTATCACTAATGCCGGTAAAAGTTCGGCAAAGGTTCTATTTTAGGGCCTCTATTGTTTACAATTTTTATTAATGACATTGTTATTTCTATACAAAGTAATATTCGTCTGTTTGCTGATGACATGTCTTTATATAATAGTTGATAATCCAACTGATGCTTCTGACATAATCAACTCTGACCTACAGAAAATTGCTAACTGGGCTAATACGTGGCTATTCTTCTTTAATCCAAATAAAACCGATTCCATGATCATATCAAGAAAAACTTACAGTCCCATTCTATCCAATGCTTTACATGAACAACATCACAATGACCGAAGTCGACAATCATAAACACTTAGGTGTTTATTTTTCGTCTGATGGTTCGTGGAATTTTGATATTAATACTATTAAATCCAAAGCGATTTGCAGACTTAACTTACTTAGAAAATAAAATTTCAGCTAGATCGTCGGTCTCTCGAAAAAAATGTATTTTACTCTCATTCGTCCATTATTAGAATACGCTGGCATTGTTTGGGATAATTTGACGGAGAATTTAAAAGATCAAATTGAAAATATTAATTTAGATGCTGCTAGAATAATTACAGGTGCTACCAAACTTACTAGCAAAAATCTGCTTTATCGGGAAACTGGTTGGGAAACTCTTGAGCAGCGAAGAAAACAACACAGATTAATCCAGTTTTATAAAATGTATCATGGTTTAACTCCTGATTAACTTAAAGATTTAATTACTTTTAGAAACTACGAATTACATTCATATTCTACCAGAAGTAGTCAAAATTTAAATACTATTTTATGTAGGACAAATTTCTATTTTAAAAGCTTTTTACCACAAACTATTGGAGACTGGAATGAATTACCCATTGATATAAGGAATGCTTCTATTTCTATTTTTCGAAAATATATATTTAATTCTGTCAATATTCCGTTTTTTGTTTTGTTTTTTTTTTTTTTTTGGGGGGGGGGGGGGGGGCACCGATTGAGTCAAATCTATCACACAAGGTTGAGACTTAAGTGCAGTTCGCTTAAACAAGATTTGTACAACAAAAATTTAGTAGCTGATCCAAATTGTTCATGTGGAGACAGAAACAACAAAACATTTTTTATTAGAATGTAAAAACTATGATCATATTAGATCGATTACAATTCTTAAACTTAAGTTAAACCGTATTATAGACACTGAGCTTTTAATTCATGGAGATTCAAACCTACCGGAATCTTCAAATATTGAAATTTTTAAAACGGTTCAAAACTTTATTACCCTATCTAAGAGATTTTCAAACTAGAACAATATTTTGTTAACTAATTACTTCTGTTTAGACGAATACCAGTTGTGTTTATGTAACTTGCTTAGTTATTTATTTATGTACATGTACTATTGCATATATTCAACTTTTATTTGTAACGATTATACCTGTCTTCACCAAAATATTTTTCCTATGTTTTGGCCATATAGTTTCGAATTTTACAGTTGCTATGGAAACGGGTTAAGATAAGCCTTTTTAGGCTTGTTCCTGGATCCTTTTCTATGTGATTGTATGTTAGTTTATATGCTGTACAATGCTCTTTTTCGAGAATAAAATATTGTTTAAACTAAAGTTCGGTGCGCTACTGGAAAACATCGAAATAACCACTTTATTTAAGCAAAAAGGAAAAACATACTCCGAATCGAGTTATTTCGCCGCCTTTGTTTTTCCGAATCCCGGTTTGTAACGTCCAGGTGCTTCTCCCTCGTTTACGTTTTTGTTAAAATTGCAAAAGGTCTATAGGCAACATCAATGCTACGAGCCAGTTGTAATATATATAGACTAAAAACGAGTTATTCATTAATGTGGTCTTAGTGTTAAGCTGCCTCCAATGAATAAAACTGATAAATGATCGAATAGATGAATGTTTAGCCTTTGATAAAGATTACAAGATGAAATATGTAAAAATAAAATTATGATTGTATAAATATGTTTACTTGTAACTCCACTGCCAACTATTGCCCCAGCTCCTGATACAGCTTGGTTTAAAAGATTCCCAGCAACTTGTGAACCTTGTGTTGTGACTCCGGCGACGGTCTGGGCTACTCCCTTTGCTAACTGACTAAGTTGGTCAAATCTAATTAATAAGGCTTCATTTTGAGGCGTTACAAGGAGAATGGCGGCGAACAGAATAAGACATTTCATCATGCTGCAATTTATGATTGACTATGAGCTGGTAATATCATGTTCAGAACAAGAAGAGAGAGAGAGAGAGAGAGAGAGAGAGAGAGAGAGAGAGAGAGAGAGAGAGATCCAAGATTTTCCGAAGAACAAAGTAAATAAATATCATTTTATGGTATAGCTTGAATACTAGCTATTCAAACAGCAGTCTTTTAACTGTCTTCAAGATATAAATGATATTCAGTCTCTAATGGAGACTATACAGGCACACCTCTTGCTGTTTATATAGATTGTTGGTTGGTTGAATGTTGTTTTACTCAAATCAGCATTTTTCAATTATTAGTGACGAGACAATTTTATAAATCTTAAGGAATTTTTAAACACAAACACATGTAGTGTTTTAGTGTTCAAGTGTTTCTGATCTGCATTTAACCAGTATGCACTTTGGCGACATACCATACACTCGTTCTCAATGTTGCAGATAAACATAAGCGACCATTGACAAGACAAAAAAGGCTTTATCACTTGAGGTCGACCGTAATCGAACCTATAGCGATGACGCGCCTTGTGTTTAAATGCTAACGTCTGAACCACTCAGTCAACACCGCCAAAAGAGTTTTTAATGAATGTATGTATTAAATTGGTCGCCAAAATATCAAATAAGACATGAATAGAAACATCGCATGCTTGTTGAGCTTAATATTTATACTTTACTGTTTCTCTACTAATTAAAATGAAAAGACAATATTTGGGGGGGGATTCATCATATGAAGCCACTTTTCTACTTAAAAAGATTTGTTGAATCTAGCTAAGATTGAAATGATATCCCGCCATTATATTTTAAGAATAATCATTATTTTTCAGATTTTAGCCAAAAACATTTATAATCTTACCAGGACGATTTAAAGTCGTTACAGGCCAAGTTGATTTTTGGGTCAGATATGGATATACAAAACGTGTCAATGTTTATAAGAACTTTTCTTATCTTTTACAGGTCGTTGTTTTATCTTAAAACTAATTTAACAATTCTAAGGTATAGACCAAGAAATAGATAACACACACAGATACACACACACACACGCACACACACACGCACACGCACACATACACACACAGTGACAAACCGTTAACATATAGAGAGAGAGAGAGAGAGAGAGAGAGAGAGAGAGAGAGAGAGAGAGAGAGAAGAGAGAGAGTGTGGGGCCTGAGTGGTATAAAACGAGCTTACGATCGCATATACAGTTCCTCTTACCACCTAGGTTCATATTCCACTCGGTCAGACCCTAGTGTGAGAAAGTTTGCCGGTTGGCTTGCCTTAGGGTCTATAGATTTCCCCGTTCCAAACGGTTTCCACTAACATAGCATTGTCGATATACATGAAAAATTCTTGACTGGAGCATAATCATTACTCATCTCAATTCAACTCTCCCTCTCTCTATTAAATGATTTTTTGTATCATCTAAACATTGCGAAATCTTCAAGAAATAAAGAAAAACATCATGTAATTATATGAAACAATGGTGTTTAAAATTTGTTAAAAATAAATATGGCAAGTATGCAACAGCAAACTCGCAATGCAACCAAGAAAAAGGAATCAGTAAATGATAAAACAACAAAAAGAGAACACAGAGTACTAGAAAACACACATAATTATAAAGGTCCCGAATTCAAACTGGAACTGGAGTTAATGTTAATGTAAACAAAATTAGAAACATTATCAGACATGACCCCAGTTTCACAATTATTTCTTACCTAAGTTTTTTCCTTGACTGGTGAATATAAAATCTGTATATTTTATTGATTCCTCAGATATACAGGTCCCGGTTTCACAATCATTCTTCCTTAACTTAAATTTGTCAAAATTTGACAATTTTGTAAAGCACAAGAGATGTATCATGTAAATTTCGAGAAATTTAGAATTCAGATGGAATAAGCTTGATGTGATCTTCAAAATGACAAACTGAATTTCTGAATATTTTGACAATTAACAAAATTATTGGGAGTTTAAATTTTCCAGAAATAGATTAAGGAAAATCTTGATTACTGTGAAACTGGGGCAAGTTGTTTAAGGCGTTCTTATAAAGATTCCATTCAAGTATAACACACACACACACACACACACACACACACACACACACATATATATATATATATATTGTTCGTCATAAATCATAAATGTTTTTACACAAAGTTCTAAGGACACAGGAAATTACTGTTGCCAACTACATGTTTTCAGTTTTAAATCTCCTTTATTACAAATGAAAATGAATTGATATTGTTACGCAATTGATGCAATAATGCCACTTTAACGTAAAAATATTTAACTAAGGTCTCTAAACCTACTGGAGTTTAATTATTTTTATTTTATGATATACATTGTATATATTTTTAAAATTACAACAACAAATTAATGTGTCTCAAATGAAAATCAGCGAACCATGTGATCAATACTCTTCAACGTTGGCACAAAAGGTTCAAATTGCAAATTCCCGAAACAATTTCATATTTTCTAATGTGATTCTAAATCCATTGGAAATAATTATTTTGTACAAATTTTAGGAAATGCTATGCCGGTAAATACGAAAAGACAAGTGTTTAAATCTTTATTATACCGTAAACGTACCAACTTTAGCGTGTACGTATATTAGCGCAATTAACATCCTTGACTAATTCGCGTGGATTTTAATTAGCGCAAAACAACTTTTAAGAAACAGACTATAAGCCAAAACATTTATTTTCAGCAGTGTATTTAAATCAGTGCTACCGTCCTAGCGCGAAAATCGTTAAAATTAATACACCGCTAAAATAAGTTCGTTTACAGAAATCATTAAATAAAATTACGTGAAACAATCTCGAGCGATTTCATATTTTAATGCTTTATTGAAACTCTTTGTCACTTATTGAGTGATCTAACGTACAAATCTACAGGTAACACATGTATTACATCTTAATACCGAAGTTTAAATCTCAAAACTGCATTAAATTATTTTAATAATACATGTAGTTATATGAAAACATCATGGAACAATCAGCAAGATGTTGTGAACTAGTATTACTTTGACGAGTATTTGTGACTGGACACATTTTCTAAATTTTTAGTGTTAAACAGACAAAAACAACTTCCAGAATAGTTATTTGTCAAGTACACAAGCAAAGTTTTTAAAAAAATACTCGGTAAATTCTTTTTATTTTTTTTACTGAATCAAATTTGTTGACGCTTGTATTAGCAAAATATAATCCAGGTGGCGCTGTCATATTTATGAAATATAACAATGCAAAAGGAGCACTTGGCAAATACAAAAATAGCACATGACAGCAAAACTTTTCACGGAAATGTCCAAAGTTTTGTTCATCAATTACGAATAGTGGCTGAAGTTCATGCTCGGTTTTCTTGAGTGATTAATCCCATTACAACATAAACAACCATCGATACAAAAGAAGCTAAACCAATATAATGGAACGTCATATAGTAATGTCCTGTGTAATCCCTGAGAAAACCTGAAATAGAACCAATGTAAACCAATATAATGAAACGTCATATAGTAATGTCCTATGTAATCCCTGAGAAAACCTGAAATAGAACCAATGTAAACCAATATAATGGAACGTCATATAGTAATGTCCTGTGTAATCCCTAAGAAAACCTGAAATAGAACCAATGTAAACCAATAGAATGGAACGTCATATAGTAATGTCCTGTGTAATCCCTGAGAAAACCTGAAATAGAACCAATGTAAACCAATATAATGGAACGTCAAATAGTAATGTCCTGTGTAATCCCTGAGAAAACCTGAAATAGAACCAATGTAAATCAATATAATGGAACGTCATATAGTAATGTCTTGTGTAATCCCTGAGAAAACCTGAAATAAAACCAATGTAAACCAATATAACGGAACGTCATACAGTAATGTCCTGTGTAATCCCTGAGAAAACCTGAAATAAAACCAATGTAAACCAATATAATGAAACGTCATATAGTAATGTCCTGTGTAATCCCTGAGAAAAACTGAAATAGAACCAATGTAAATCAATATAATGGAACGTCATATAGTAATGTCCTGTGTAATCCCTGAGAAAACCTGAAATAGAACCAATGTAAACCAAAATAATGGAACGTCATATAGTAATGTCCTGTGAAATCCCTGAGAAAACCTGAAATAAAACCAATGTAAACCAATATAATGAAACGTCATAAAGTAATGTCCTATGTAATTCATGGGAAAACCTGAAATAGAACAAATGTAAACCAATATAATGGAACGTCATATAGTAATGTCCTGTGTAATCCCTGAGAAAACCTGAAATAAAACCAATGTAAACCAATATAATGGAACGTCATATAGTAATGTCCTGTGTAATCCCTGAGAAAACCTGAAATAGAACCAATGTTAACCAATATAATGGAACGTCATACAGTAATGTCCTGTGTAATCCCTGAGAAAACCTGAAATAGAACCAATGTAAACCAATATAATGGAACGTCATATAGTAATGTCCTGTGTAATCCCTGAGAAAACCTGAAATAGAACCAATGTAAACCAATATAATGGAACGTCATACAGTAATGTCCTGTGCAATCCCTGAGAAAACCTGAAATAAAACCAATGTAAACCAATATAATGGAACGTCATATAGTAATGTCCTGTGTAATCCCTAAGAAAACCTGAAATAGAACCAATGTAAACCAATAGAATTGAACGTCATATAGTAATGTCCTGTGTAATCCCTGAGAAAACCTGAAATAGAACCAATGTAAACCAATATAATGGAACGTCATATAGTAATGTCCTGTGTAATCCCTGAGAAAACCTGAAATAGAACCAATGTAAACCAATATAATGGAACGTCATATAGTAATGTCCTGTGTAATCCCTGAGAAAACCTGAAATAGAACCAATGTAAATCAATATAATGGAACGTCATATAGTAATGTCTTGTGTAATCCCTGAGAAAACCTGAAATAAAACCAATGTAAACAAATATAACGGAACGTCATACAGTTATGTCCTGTGTAATCCCTGAGAAAACCTGAAATAAAACCAATGTAAACCAATATAATGGAACGTCATATAGTAATGTCCTGTGTAATCCCTGAGAAAGCCTGAAATAGAACCAATGTAAATCAATAGAATGGAACGTCATATAGTAATGTCCTGTGTAATCCCTGAGAAAACCTGAAATAGAACGACTGTAAACCAATATAATGGAACGTCATATAGTAATGTCCTGTGAAATCCCAGAGAAAACCTGAAATAAAACCAATGTAAACCAATATAATGAAACGTCATATAGTAATGTCCTATGTAATTCCTGGGAAAACCTGAAATAGAACCAATGTAAACCAATATAATGGAACGTCATATAGTAATGTCCTGTGTAATCCCTGAGAAAACCTGAAATAAAACCAATGTAAACCAATATAATGGAACGTCATATAGTAATGTCCTGTGTAATCCCTGAGAAAACCTGAAATAGAACCAATGTAAACCAATAAAATGGAACGTCATACAGTAATGTCCTGTGTAATCCCTGAAAAAACCTGAAATAAAACCAATGTAAACCAATATAATGGAACGTCATATAGTAATGTCCTGTGTAATCCCTGAGAAAACCTGAAATAGAACCAATGTAAACCAATATAATGGAACGTCATACAGTAATGTCCTGTGTAATCCCTGAGAAAACCTGAAATAAAACCAATGTAAAGCAATATAATGGAACGTCATATAGTAATGTCCTGTGTAATCCCTGAGAAAACCTGAAATAGAACCAATGTAAACCAATATAATGGAACGTCATATAGTAATGTCCTGTGTAATCCCTGAGAAAACCTGAAATAGAACCAATGTAAACCAATATAATGGAACGTCATATAGTAATGTCCTGTGTAATCCCTGAGAAAACCTGAAATAGAACCAATGTAAACCAATATAATGGAACGTCATATAGTAATGTCCTGTGTAATCCCTGACAAAACCTGAAATAGAACCAATGTAAACCAATATGATGGAACGTCATATAGTAATGTCCTGTGTAGTCCCTGAGAAAACCTGAAACAGAACCAATGTAAATCAATATGATGGAATGTAATATAGTAATGTCCTGTGTAATCCCTGAGAAAACCTGAAATAAAACCAATGTAAACCAATATAATGGAACGTCATATAGTAATGTCCTGTGTAATCCCTGACAAAACCTGAAATAGAACCAATGTAAACCAATATAATGGAACGTCATATAGTAATGTCCTGTGTAATCCCTGAGAAAACCTGAAATAGAACCAATTTAAATCAATATAATGGAACGTCATATAGTAATGTCTTGTGTAATCCCTGAGAAAACCTGAAATAAAACCAATGTAAACCAATAAAACGGAACGTCATATAGTAATGTCCTGTGTAATCCCTGAGAAAACCTGAAATAAAACCAATGTAAACCAATATAATGGAACGTCATATAGTAATGTCCTGTGTAATCCCTGAGAAAACCTGAAATAGAACCAATGTAAATCAATAGAATGGAACGTCATATAGTAATGTCCTGTGTAATCCCTGAGAAAACCTGAAATAGAACCAATGTAAACCAATATAATGGAACGTCATATAGTAATGTCCTGTGAAATCCCTGAGAAAACCTGAAATAAAACCAATGTAAACCAATATAATGAAACGTCATATAGTAATGTCCTATGTAATTCCTGGGAAAACCTGAAATAGAACCAATGTAAACCAATAGAATGGAACGTCATATAGTAATGTCCTGTGTAATCCCTGAGAAAACCTGAAATAAAACCAATGTAAACCAATATAATGGAACGTCATATAGTAATGTCCTGTGTAATCCCTGAGAAAACCTGAAATAGAACCAATGTAAACCAATATAATGGAACGTCATATAGTAATGTCCTGTGAAATCCCTGAGAAAACCTGAAATAAAACCAATGTAAACTAATATAATGAAACGTCATATAGTAATGTCCTATGTAATTCCTGGGAAAACCTGAAATAGAACCAATGTAAACCAATATAATGGAACGTCATATAGTAATGTCCTGTGTAATCCCTGAGAAAACCTGAAATAAACCAATGTAAACCAATATAATGGAACGTCATATAGTAATGTCCTGTGTAATCCCTAAGAAAACCTGAAATAGAACCAATGTAAACCAATATAATGGAACGTCATACAGTAATGTCCTGTGTAATCCCTGAGAAAACCTGAAATAAAACCAATGTAAAGCAATATAATGGAACGTCATATAGTAATGTCCTGTGTAATCCCTGAGAAAACCTGAAATAGAACCAATGTAAACCAACATAATGGAACGTCATATAGTAATGTCCTGTGTAATCCCTGAGAAAACCTGAAATAGAACCAATGTAAACAAATATAATGGAACGTCATATAGTAATGTCCTGTGTAATCCCTGAGAAAACCTGAAATAGAACCAATGTAAACCAATATAATGGAACGTCATATAGTAATGTCCTGTTTAATCCCTGAGAAAACCTGAAATAGAACCAATGTAAACCAATATAATGGAACGTCATATAGTAATGTCCTGTTTAATCCCTGAGAAAACCTGAAATAGAAGCAATGTAAACCAATATAATGGAACGTCATATAGTAATATCCTGTGTAATCCCCGAGAAAACCTGAAATAGAACCAATGTAAACCAATATAATGGAATGTCTTATAGTAATGTCCTGTGTAATCCCTGAGAAAACCTGAAATAGAACCAATGTAAACCAATATAATGGAACGTCATATAGTAATGTCCTGTGTAATCCCTGAGAAAACCTGAAATAGAACCAATGTAAACCAATATAATGGAACGTCATATAGTAATGTCCTGTGTAATCCCTGACAAAACCTGAAATAGAACCAATGTAAACCAATATGATGGAACGTCATATAGTAATGTCCTGTGTAGTCCCTGAGAAAACCTGAAACAGAACCAATGTAAATCAATATGATGGAATGTAATATAGTAATGTCCTGTGTAATCCCTGAGAAAACCTGAAATAAAACCAATGTAAACCAATATAATGGAACGTCATATAGTAATGTCCTGTGTAATCCCTGACAAAACCTGAAATAGAACCAATGTAAACCAATATAATGGAACGTCATATAGTAATGTCCTGTGTAATCCCTGAGAAAACCTGAAATAGAACCAATTTAAATCAATATAATGGAACGTCATATAGTAATGTCTTGTGTAATCCCTGAGAAAACCTGAAATAAAACCAATGTAAACCAATAAAACGGAACGTCATATAGTAATGTCCTGTGTAATCCCTGAGAAAACCTGAAATAAAACCAATGTAAACCAATATAATGGAACGTCATATAGTAATGTCCTGTGTAATCCCTGAGAAAACCTGAAATAGAACCAATGTAAATCAATAGAATGGAACGTCATATAGTAATGTCCTGTGTAATCCCTGAGAAAACCTGAAATAGAACCAATGTAAACCAATATAATGGAACGTCATATAGTAATGTCCTGTGAAATCCCTGAGAAAACCTGAAATAAAACCAATGTAAACCAATATAATGAAACGTCATATAGTAATGTCCTATGTAATTCCTGGGAAAACCTGAAATAGAACCAATGTAAACCAATAGAATGGAACGTCATATAGTAATGTCCTGTGTAATCCCTGAGAAAACCTGAAATAAAACCAATGTAAACCAATATAATGGAACGTCATATAGTAATGTCCTGTGTAATCCCTGAGAAAACCTGAAATAGAACCAATGTAAACCAATATAATGGAACGTCATATAGTAATGTCCTGTGAAATCCCTGAGAAAACCTGAAATAAAACCAATGTAAACTAATATAATGAAACGTCATATAGTAATGTCCTATGTAATTCCTGGGAAAACCTGAAATAGAACCAATGTAAACCAATATAATGGAACGTCATATAGTAATGTCCTGTGTAATCCCTGAGAAAACCTGAAATAAACCAATGTAAACCAATATAATGGAACGTCATATAGTAATGTCCTGTGTAATCCCTAAGAAAACCTGAAATAGAACCAATGTAAACCAATATAATGGAACGTCATACAGTAATGTCCTGTGTAATCCCTGAGAAAACCTGAAATAAAACCAATGTAAAGCAATATAATGGAACGTCATATAGTAATGTCCTGTGTAATCCCTGAGAAAACCTGAAATAGAACCAATGTAAACCAACATAATGGAACGTCATATAGTAATGTCCTGTGTAATCCCTGAGAAAACCTGAAATAGAACCAATGTAAACAAATATAATGGAACGTCATATAGTAATGTCCTGTGTAATCCCTGAGAAAACCTGAAATAGAACCAATGTAAACCATATAATGGAACGTCATATAGTAATGTCCTGTGTAATCCCTGAGAAAAACCTGAAATAGAACCAATGTAAACCAATATAATGGAACGTCATATAGTAATGTCCTGTGTTATCCCTGAGAAAACCTGAAATAAAAACAATGTAAACCAATATAATGGAACGTCATATAGTAATAGTCCTGTGTAATCCCGAGAAAACCTGAAATAGAACCAATGTAAACCAATATAATGAATGTCCTTATAGTAATGTCCTGTGTAATCCCTGAGGAAACCTGAAATAGAACCAATGTAAACCAATATAATGGAACGTCATATAGTAATGTCCTGTGTAATCCCTGAGAAAACCTGAAATAGAACCAATGTAAACCAAATAATGGAACGTCATATAGTAATGTCCTGTGTAATCCCTGAGAAAACCTGAAATAGAACCAATGTAAACCAATATAATGGAACGTCATATAGTAATGTCCTGTGTAATCCCTGAGAAAACCTGAAATAGAACCAATGTAAACCAATATAATGGAACGTCATATAGTAATGTCCTGTTTAATCCCTGACAAACCTGAAATAGAACCAATGTAAACCAATATAATGGAACGTCATATAGTAATGTCCTGTGTAATCCCTGAGAAAACCTGAAATAGAACCAATGTAAACCAAAATAATGGAACCTCATATAGTAATGTCCTGTGTAATCCCTGAGAAAACCTGAAATAGAACCAATGTAAACCAATATAACGGAACCTCATATAGTAATGTCCTGTGTAATCCCTGAGAAAACCTGAAATAGAACCAATGTAAACCAATATAATGGAACGTCATATAGCAATGTCCTGTGTAATCCCTGAGAAAACCTGAAATAGAACGACTGTAAACCAATATAATGGAACGTCATATAGTAATGTCCTGTGTAATCCCTGAGAAAACCTGAAATAAAACCAATGTAAACCAATATAATGGAACGTCATATAGTAATGTCCTGTTTAATCCCTGAGAAAACCTGAAATAGAACCAATGTAAACCAAAATAATGGAACGTCATATAGTAATGTCCTGTTTAATCCCTGAGAAAACCTGAAATAGAACCAATGTAAACCAATATAATAGAACGTCATATAGTAATGTCCTGTATAATCCCTGAGAAAACCTGAAATAGAAGCAATGTAAACCAATATAATGGAACGTCATAAAGTAATGTCCTGTGTAATCCCTGAGAAAACCTGAAATAAAACCAATGTAAACCAATATAATGGAATGTCTTATAGTAATGTCCTGTGTAATCCCTGAGAAAACCTGAAATAGAACCAATGTAATCCAATATAATGGAATGTCATATAATAATGTTCTGTGTAATCCCTGAGAAAACCTGAAATAGAACCAATGTAAACCAATATAATGGAACGTCATATAGCAATGTCCTGTGTAATCCCTGAGAAAACCTGAAATAGAACCAATGTAAACCAATATAATGGAACGTCATATAGAAATGTCCTGTGTAATCCCTGAGAAAACCTGAAATAAAAACTAATGTAAACCAATATAATGGAACGTCATATAGTAATGTCCTGTGTAATCCCTGAGAAAACCTGAAATAAAACCAATGTAAACCAATATAATAGAACGTCATATAGTAATGTCCTATGTAATCCCTGAGAAAACCTGAAATAGAACCAATGTAAACCAATAAAAAACGTCATATAGTAATGTCCTATGTAATCCCTGAGAAAACCTGAAATAGAACCAATGTAAACCAATAGAATGGAATATCTTATGCTGTTACTGGAGTAAATTTGATGAGCCACAATTCCACATATTTTACAATTCTCCTTCAGGATTGATTGATTTAATGGGGTTTTACGTTCCGGTCAAGAATATTTCTCTTATATAAAAACGTCACCAGCTTTAGTTGAAGTGGCAGAAATTTTGACCTTTGTAGTGCACTTAGAGCAATGGGCAGAGAGGGTTCTTTAGCGTGCCTCGCCTGCCGTGACACGGGGCATCGGTTTAAATGTCTCATCCGAAGGAGCCCGTAACTTTTTAATGTAAATGCCAAGTGCTTAGCGAAAAAACACTTGGCCTATTTTGGAGTCTTAGTAAGACCCGCCGGGGTTGGAACCCCGACCTCCCACATACGATGCGAGCACTCTACCAACTGAGCTACCGTACTGTACTGGTATATATTATTTTAGAAAGGTGGGCAATATGAGGTCAATATATAGACTGAATCAGATAACAGAAATTGATTGGACTGGATAAGATTAATGGTGTTTTTACGCCCCAGTTAAGATTATTTTCATTTATATCGAGGCGGTCAATTTATTGTTATGATTGAGAAAAGCGGCCATCGCCAAACGAACTAACACACTTTTTCACACTTGGAATTGCCCGATTGGGATTCAAACCTAGGCGGTGAGAGGCACTGTGATCCGTAAGCGAACGTTTTAGAACATTTAACTTAGAAAAAAGGAAAAATTGAACAATTTTCAAAGACGGTTTTATACGTACCCAATAAAGCTGTGGTTATTCCTAGTGAAGTCCCTGTAGCCAGGTTATATATTGCTACCCCACTTCTGTGTCTATCGGCTCCTGTAGTATCCAGTATAACTGTAGGGTTTACAGCAATGGCTATTCCACCAAAAAATCCAGTCATAATGGAAAATATAACAAAAGTCCAAAATTTTTCACAGAACCTGGCCATATTCATTATAATACAGAGAATTCCTTGTGAGATGGCTACCATATATTGTTTTTTGAAGCATTTCAGATCCGCTAAATAACCACCGAGAAGTCTACTGACAAAATCAGCTGCACCAATCACAGATAATAAAAGTGCTGCGTTTTTAACTTCAATGTTGTTTTCCACTGCAAACGGTGCAATATAAACTGGCCCGACCCCTATAGCTTGACAACCAAAACAAAAAGCAACTGTATTTAACATGAAAGGTAGATGTTTTAACAGACTTGCATCAAAGGGACATAATTTTGAATTGGTATCACAAAATGAGTTCCTAGTCTTTGTATTTTCTGAAGATGTATTTCTGTTTCCATAATCTAGTTGCTGCAAATCCATTACACTGTTGCCCAGATACTTCATAAAACTAGACTGTGATAATTTTATGGAAATAGATCTTGTATTTTCCTGAACATCGGTTTCTGTAACATCAAACACACTTTGAGATCTTGCATTATGATCCAATGCCGTTCCTACATTTTCTGTTTGCAATAAAGGTTGAGACGAGGTCAATCTGCTGTTCTTTGTCAGAGGATTGTAATTATTCTTTAAATCTTCAGACTCTTCTACTTTTATATCTAACACATCATTAACAGTTTTTTGGTAAAAAGAAGGTGGTCTGTAAACGGCAGAAACTACAAAAAGATTGAGCATTATTCCTGAGGTTAGCATCATGCCTCCGAAGAGGCCAAAATAAGATAATATCATGCTATAGGCCGGAGGTAATACTAAAGCCCCGATACTAACACCGGCCATTGCGACACCGTTAGCTAAACCTCGACGTTTATCGAAATATTGCCCCAATAATACCAATCCCGGTGGATACACCCATGCGGCACCAGTGCCTAAATAATTTGAGTAAAAAGAAAAAATAGTTATCTAAAACCATGTTCTTTGAATCAGCCTATCACTAAACAATTCGAATAATAACAAAACCACTAAATAGGACAATACAAAAAAGACTAACAAATATTCGGATTCATTGATAATAAAGTTCCCGACTTTTGGACGAGCAGTGAAGCAAGTGTCCCATGTAGTGGTTTGATAACCCATGCAAGTGCATACAACAGATGAAATAACATAAAAGAAAGGTGAAATACATATCTGAACCATTGGTTAGTCGATAAGTATGACGTAGGGCTGTCTACATTTGTTCACACGACTGCTAACATAGATGGCTTTAGACCACAGTAACAAAGTAACTGTAGCACTGTGTAACAAATTTAAATAAAAACATGGCAAAAAAAAAAAAACTAGAAGAAGAATAATTAGTGACATGGACAAAATAAACAATATTTAAACCAGGGATTAAAACTTACCGCTTTTGACAGGAAAGGGTTATGATGAAAAATTGTATTAGAAGTTATAAAAGTCTTCGAGCACTCAAATAGGTTCATAAACATCTAGTTTAAATATTTGATTTTACAAAAAGTGGTCCGCACGCATCGCACACACACACACACCCACGACCCTTTGATTTCACGAAAAAAAATCTATAAGGCCTAAAATAAAATTAACTCTGTTTGCCGTTGACCACCCGACCCACTTGAAATGCCCCTACCCAAAAAATTTTATTGCTTTCTACTACAATCTTCTTTTTTTTTTTACTTCTCATACAACATAAGAAACAGTATTAATTGGTAATATCCCTTGTGAAGGAAATAACCTGTGAGCAGGTTTATACGGTAGTAAGGAAATTCAGCTGTGTTTTTGCATGGGAGAAAACACAAGGAAGAACAAAAATGACTTTAGTTAGCAAAAAAATTGTAAATGTGTTTTAAAAGAGACATATGAAACCAATTAAACTTTTCAAAAGTTAAAAAGATTGAGTTTTCAAAAAAAAATTTTTCTTACCTACCTACCCACACGTGGATAACATGGGTCGGAAAACAGCAAACAAAGAATTTTTTCAGTTAGGCCTGAAGCATATTCTGAAAGATATACAATATATACAGTTGTACTTGGCTTAAAGATTACAGTTATGAAGCATTGTTTCAATTAGTCCGACCCATATATATATATAAGTTGAGCTGAGTTATGGCGTTTTACATCCCAGTTAAGATTCTCTCACTTACATCGATGCGATAAATTCCCGGAAATGGTGTAGGAAACCGAAGTACTCGGATAAAACCATCAACCTCCGTCACGTGAACTGCAAAACTTTCTCAACTGTGATCCGTAAGCGCTATAGATCACTCGGCCACCGAGGTCCCTCCATAAATATTGATTCAGAGATGACAGTTTACTGGTACTCGCTCCGTAAGTGGGAGGTCGTGGGTTCGAACCCTGATCGAAGACTTGAAAGTGGGTAGTGAATATTCTTTCGGCATTACGAAGTGAAAGTTCTTGGGAACATAATAGGATCATAAAATAAATGAGGTCCCGTTTCACGGTAGGCGTGGCACGATAAAGAACCCTGCTGTATAGTGCCATCAGAGCAATGCACAGGAAAATTTCTGCTCTTTCGTCTATAGCTGGCGACGTCTCGATTTCAGTGAAATATTCTGGACTGGGGCTTCAAACATCATTACTTAACTCAACTCAGTTTACTGGTAGATTTCCTATTAATGCTGATTATGACCGACTTATGACGTCATGTAAACAGATAACTAGTCAAAATAACAGTGTGATTAATTTTATTCTTACCGAACAGAAGGCCTTGCACAACCACAACATATTCAATACTTGTAGCAAAACTGTTGAGGAAATAACTAAGTGAACACAGGAACGCTCCTACCATAACGGACTGACGAACAGACAGACTCCGTAGACCGTAGGTTAGAACAGGTAAAGCTGGAAAAGAAAAAGATAGACGTTTTTTTTTTTATAACTATTAATCATACAGTTTTCAGAACTTTCTAACTTTAATTTATTACCAAGATGAAGAATTCAAATCCATCCACGTTATGTACATCTGAGATCTTTACAACCAGTGTTAACATACTAATTCTTATATTTCTGTCCTTTTTATCACAAGCACTTGTTTCTTTCTATTATTGGGGCAAATAGTTATAGGCCAACTATTTGCCCCAATAATAGAAAGAAACAAGTGCCAGTGTTTTTTATACAGAAGCGTTTACAAAACTTCAAGACTTTTATACTTAATATATAATTTGGACTACAATTTTGATGATATTGCAAGGTTAATTACCTGGTAACTTGCTATAAATTCGATTGATTATAATTTAATATTCTTAAGTGCATGGCTACATAGATCTACAATCAACTCGATCATCGTCCAATTTAAGTTTGTAATGTAATATGTTTCCAAATGGAGAACGAAGGTATTAAAGAACTGCTTCCTCTGCAAAACTGTTATCTTGCATATATTACCTGGTAACTTGCTATAAATTCGATTGATTATAATTTAATATTCTTAAGTGCATGGCTACATAGATCTACAATCAACTCGATCATCGTCCAATTTAAGTTTGTAATGTAATATGTTTCCAAATGGAGAACGAAGGTATTAAAGAACTGCTTCCTCTGCAAAACTGTTATCTTGCATATAATTATCACGTAGATGACGTCATGATATACATTGTATCATTTTGTTATTGATTTTGGCGGTAATGAAGAGCCCGATGTAAAATGGGAGCAACAGCAAAACGCAACTGAAAAAACATGAATTTTACAATACCCCAAAGGAACCAAGAACACACACACACACACACGCGCGCGCGCGCGCGCGCGCGTTTATTGTGAGATCACTGATTATAACGTCCCGACTTTAAAAGGGATACTGTATTAAACGCCCAGTTTGTGATTTAAGTACTATTCGATGACGAAGGTTCCCAAACATTCCCCCAAAAAATGTTAATCTGACCAGGCGTGTGTCATACTTACAAAACAAAGAATGTGTTGCTAATTGTAAAGCCGACACTAACGATGTTATAGATACACTTCCACTGAATACTTCTAAATATTCCACGAAAAATAAACCAAAAGATCGTACAGTGCCCATATAAATAAAATTTGAAAACGTTACACCTGAAAATAGAATTGTGTAATTAATTAGCAAAAAACAAAGATGACAGAAAAAGCAAAAACCTCTTTATATGAATTTTAAGCGTCTTTTATCTAGAAAACAACTTCAAACACAATATGTTGCCAAAAAAAAAAAATGCATAATATCATCAAACATAGCGAAGATCAAACAAAATTTATAAAAACATTGAAGTTTAAAAGCATAAACTTGACAACAAACAAAGCAACCAAGAACAAATTACTGAAATATAATAACAATGTTTGGGGTATTATAATCAGTTTGTCCAAATATTATATTTATCGGATCGAGTTTGTTGTTATTTTGTACGAAAGCCCATTTAGCTCACTTATGTAGGAGAGAAAAAAAATAATAACGGGTTATTACGCGTAACTTTCGCAAATTAACGCATAACTTTCGCGAATTAACGCGTATCTTTTGCATTATTACGCGTAACTTTCGCGAATTAACGCGAAACTTTCGCGAATAAACGCATAATTTTCGCGAAATAACACATTACTTTCGCATATTAACGCGTAACTTTTGCGTTTTTTCGCGTAACTTTCTATTAAATCAAGATATATCTGAAATATCTTAATGTAATTTACTCAATATTGAATGGAAAAACAAAGATTAAACTTTGTTAGGTTATATTTTGAACTTGGGTTATCGCATGCTGAAATTTTGTGCTTCCTGATCCTAGCAATTGGGCATTACATCATTATAAGTTAATCAACGCTGAAAAGGATAAAAGGTAAAAAGTTAAAGTTAACGAAAAGGAAAAAATAACTCTGATGTATGTAATGTTTAGCACGCATTGTTCAATTCAGTATATTGGCGACCTCTAGAAAATCACAATATTAAGGCTATATCAACATCATTTTTTAAATGATAATGGAAAATAACATGAAGTATTTTTTCATATACATGTACTATGGTTTATCACATGAGTTATGATAGAAATCGTATCACTTATATTGACTACACTAAAATTAATCGGGCTTCCTTTTAGTTTAACATGTCGAATAGTGAAAAAAAGCGCCACATTTCATTGAAACTTGGTCATAAGCAACTATAGAACATTGCCATTTAGATTTTTGTTTTTGGTTGCCGTGGCTACCATAAGTAAGTCACAGTGACCTACATAGCTAAAGTTTAAAAATATTTTCTTCTCCAGAACCACTTCTCCGAGGCAAAATTTATTGTGATATTTAGCTTCTAGAGCCTCTTATTTGCCAAGTGTTCATTATCCATTGTTCAATTGGCAATCAAACCTACCTTAACCGCTTTTCATTACGCAATTCGCGTTTATTCGCGAAAGTAACGCGTAATAACACGAAAGTAACGCGTAATAACGCAAAAGTTACGCGTAAATTCGCGAGAGTTTCGCGTTTATTAGCGAAAGTTTTGCGTTTTTTCGTAAAAATTACGCGTAATTTTTATTTTTTTCTTCTACGAAATTGAGCTCCATGGGCTTTCGTAATTTTTTAATTTGTTCTTGGTTGCATTGTTTGTTTTCAAGTTTATGTCTTTAAACTACAATGTTTTCATATACATGTATTGGACTGTAATAAATAAATCGTAATGAACATATTGATGTTCGGCGATGATCGTTAAATCGATCGGAAAGCCATAAGCTATCCCATTTAATTAACAACAGGTGGCCCATAAAACGCACCACTAATATCTAAAAACTGTTCTATAGACCAGAGCAGAAAGCCTTTGTTACATGATAACCCGTCTTTGAACATCTTAGACTACTTTTTGTCGGTCACTATGGTATCTTAAATGGGACTATAGTGCTTTTTAAAGGAATATTTTAGATATACCTAGCCATGCAACTTGAGAGGTGTTGGAAGCGAAAATCTATTACGCTTCTATTTAAAAAATTAATCTTTTTATGCAGTCTAAAATAGAAAAGTATTTGTAGATATCATTGTATACTAGTAAACAAATGCTAAATCGGTTGTATGCACATATGTATGCACACTGCCAAGAGGACTATACCATATAATAATAATAATAATAATAATAATAATAATAATAATAATAATAATAATAATAATGATGATGATGATGATGGTGATGATGATGATGATGATGATGATGATGATGATGATACTTGCCCAACATCACCATCCATGCCCAGGCATATTTTGTTTTATTTTGTCTTCATTCTGTTCCGTCCTAGTTTGTTTATTCTTCATGCTTTTTCTTTATGACTGTTAATAATAAGTCTTCTTTCTAAAGTAAACAAAATGCTAAATTAAATCAGAAACGATTTTAAAAACTGAAATCGTATAAATCAGTGGCGTAGCTGCATTTACGTCAAAACGCACGTGCGTACACATCCCAAAAAAAAAAAAAAAAAAAAAAAAAAAAAAAATGCCCCCTGACAATATGGTATTTTAATGACAACTCTCTGAAACCTTAGGCGTTACAAACAGAGGACTGTATCCATGTATTTGGTCAATATTTACAGTACTTTTAACTATGCCGGTAGCAACAGCGACAGCTGAACGCTCATTTAGTGTTCTTAGAAGAGTGAAGACATTCTTACGCACAACAATGCACCATGACCGTCTTTCTAGTCTGGGGCTTATGCATATCCATCGAGAAAAGAATGTAGATGTTGAGAAGGCAATCGGCACATTTGCTTCTTTAAAAACTTGTGACAGAAAAATGTCACTTCTGTATTAAAGTGTATAAATTACAGTTTCTGTCATAATAATAAATATTTTTGAGTAATTACTGTGAATTTTCTGGATAACCATATGTCGTGCTGTCAATAGGTTTGATAAAAAAGACAGAAACCAGCAATATTACGTTAATTTTTATGTTGTCTGTACATTCCCATTTTCTTTAAACTCCTGAGCTTCCGGGGGCTTTACCCCCCCCCCCTGGGCCCCCGACCAGGGCGCTGCCCTGGACCTACTGGGGACCTTAAGTGGTCCACAGACCCCTCGCCGGGAGTGCACATTTATTTTACTTAGCTACGCCACTGTAATGCTCGTTTATAAAAAAGTTTTGAAATAATAAATATTAAAATATGCTCGTCTTTTCGCTTGTAATCCCACTTAACAACAACCTAATAAAGGGACATTACTCCGGCTGGACCAAGAAAGAACCTGCTGATTTTAAGGAAACTTAAGACAATGATATATTGTATCTTCTATTGCGATATTTTAAAAGCTGCCTTATTTACGTTTTTCGGAAAAACCTAGTTTCGCTTTCGAGTGAAGAATAACGACAATTCCAAGTTCCCGCGTCATAGATGCTTCATCTACTTCAGTTTCATGCTATTATAAACAAGCTGACACACACACATACAGACACAAACACACACACGTATGTATGTAAATAGCCGTCTTGCTTCCATTAATTCAGAGCATTCTAAACACAGGTACTTTGGGACAGGAGTGATTATTTTGGACAACTTCACGTATGAGAAAACTATGAGAAAACGTATTCAGCCAGAATCGAAAAAAAAACAACAATATATCGGTAAAGTACGGTGGCACAGAGGTGACATGAAATATGTTTTTCATATTACGTGCGCACGTATTACCTATTACTTGCGCGCGTATTACCTTGTACATGCGCACGTATTAACCTTGGTTTCTACGTGCGCACGTATTAACCTTGGTTTCTGCGTGCGCACGTAATAGGTTTATACGTACGCACGTAATAGGTTATACATGTACGTGCGGACGTAATATGAAATATATTTCATGTCACCTCTGTGCCACCGTAGTAAAGGGTATTTTTTAAAAAATTTTTCCTGATTCTGGCTGATTATTTGTATTCTCATGCGTGAAGTTTGTTAAAAGAATAATGAAAACTTCACTCCAGTCCCCCAAGTACATGTGTTTCTAAAAATAATGAATAATTTGTATCTAAGGTTCTTATTATAAAATATATATGCATATAGATACCGACCTCATTTATACACTGCAGTGGTTATGCCCTGGTTGATATACTTTCAAGCGTATATATATGTCAATATCAATGTAAACGCATGTTTTTCAGTGATCATAACTGCATTGTTATACACAGCTTGTTGTCTTTAATGCTACATTTTTAAGATGCAGTTTAAAGTTAAATATGTCACTGTATCGAGTTTTTATAAATGATTCATTTAAATCATTTCGAAGTATTGTAGAATTTGATATAAACATTGCAGAACTATTACCAGTTTCTATTTTGAAAACTTCAATATTGTGTGATTACCGATCCGTTACGTAGGTTAAACGTATGTAAACATAGTGTTTATAATTATATTACTTATATCTGAATAAATCAATAGCCAACAATGAAGAAATGAGTAAAATATTTTTGTTATGTTAACAATTGTTGGAAAATGCACTTGTTTATTAAACATTTATTGTAGAATAACAGCATGCGTACGTATTGTTATTAAATATTTTTTGTAGGATAAAAGCATACGTACGTTTATCAAACATTTGATATAGAATTTCAGCGTGCGTACGTTTATCAAACAATATTTTGAAAAATACATGCAACATCATGCTTGTTTGTTATTCAATGCATTGAAGATCTATAAGATGCAAATATCTTAAAAAATCAGAGAACTCGGGTTTTTTGGTTTGCATTTATTTCAGAGTCTGGTTTTTCAACCGGAAATATTGCGTTAATTGGTTTCCATTTTAGTAATGTCTCTGTTTCAAAAACAGACTTTAAATTGACTTATTAAAAACATTCATTGAAGACTTCATGGCAGTCAAAAGTTTACGGATCTGAAAATAAAGGTCTACAATGATTATAATAATAACTTTATTGTGAATAAACCAAATCACATGGTTTGTTACAATATATCAATTAACAAACTTCTAGAAGTACAATGAAATCTTACATTAAAAATTATGATACTAAACTGATGATACAATATTCTTATGCCGTAGTTAAGCCCACTTTCCTCAGTTCTAATGACTTTTTTACAAAGGGGCCTAACTTTTGCAAAAGAATGGTTGAAGATGTTTTAAAAATAGATATTAAAGTTTGTGATTTATCTAGATTTTTAAAGTTGACTTTATATTTTTCACATTCTGATAAAAAGCTATTTCGTATGAAAGAGTTAATAGCTGCAATCCAACAGAAAATGTTCCTCTGATTCAAGAATATTACAAAACTTGCAAAGACGGTCTTTTCTTTTAGTTTTAGTGATATCTACCCCTTTCAATCTCTAAGCAATGGTCACTAATTCTTAGTTTTGTGATTTCCTTTCTTTCTTTAAAGTTTTTAACAACATCCAAGTATGATTCCTTTTTAAAGTCAGTTTCTATTTGACATATAGTTTATTTGAATTCACAGACTTAGCACTTATATCTACAATTCTTGTACGCCAAAGACATATTGAAGGTATTGCAATAGAGTTGTTTTCATCGAATAAAGGTTAATACATTGTTAAAACTGTTTTGTTATTTCGGCAGTAATGTATGTCAATTGGTTTCATACTTCGTTCTATTAAAACAATATTACCTGAGTGATAGAAATCGATGTTACTGCTTGTTCTGTTTTCATTTTTACTTAGATACCAAAGCCAGCAAATATAACAGAAATACCTGCTAAATTTTGATGTGCCATATGTGCACATTTCGGAAAATTATTCCTCATCAGTGACACTAGGGGCCGAAAGTTTGATAGATTAAAAACATATACGCCAAACAGTTGAAAATTAATGAATCTAAAGTTCCGAAATTATATTACAATCCAAATCCAGCTAAGGAATGCTTTGCATAAGGGAACAGACCTTAGTTTTAAATAGCTTTAAAAAATCAAGACGGCTAAAAAAATTGCTATATGAAACAATTTCTGACAGCACAAAGTACTGCCTACTGAGTTATGGATACCCACGGGGAGGAGTCGTTTTCTTGGAGAGGGTGACACCGTTACTTTATACAGGCTGAAGACTTTAGACAAGAACTTCTATTCAGCTAAAAATATCAAATATTTCCATTAGGCGTATTCTGTCTTATTAAGCGTTGTCTGTCGATAAGTAATAAATGTGTGGTTCTTGGTTGTAATGGACGTTGACAGGTATTTATTTTTCTGTTTGAAAGTTTTCTCTCTTGTATTTAGAGTTTATTGTAGAGGAGAGCGAATATTCCTTAGTTCTTTATTATATTTGTTCGAGATGAACATCTCCACCAAAAGGAGAACACGGGTTTTATAATAACAATAAATCAATAATTAGTAAGGGAAGTTTAAGATAACCGATCCTTTCAATTTCTCAACTTAGTTGGGACATATTGATTCTGCATTTATTATTCTCCCCTTATGCTTTAAACCTTTTTCCGATTGTTTTTCAGATATAGCTTTCCGGATTTTTTGGAAATACATTACATGTAGATAAATAAGATATAGATGAAGTTGTGCCTTTTGAACTTGATCCGTTTGATTTATTTTAAAACCAATACTGGAAAAAGTGTTTGTTTGTTTGTTTTTGTTTTTAGCTCACCTGACCGAAAAGTCATGTGAGCTTATGGCATGGTGCGGCGTTTGTATGTGCGTGCGTGTGTATGTGCGTCATTAACACCTATTTTCGACTTCTCCTCCAAAACTGCTAAACAGATTTCAATGATACATGGTCAAAAGCAAATATAGGCTAGTTCAATTCAGATTTGTTCATGGCGTTGCTATGGCTACCAAAACATGGTCAAGGTGACTAAGGGGTCCAAAAATCTTAAAAAATCTTCGTTTCCAAAACCGATGATGGGAGAAAAAAATCTATTGTGATATTTGGCTTCTCTAGGGTCTTAAGCCTTTAGTTAAATGGGTTACGCGTTTTTGCGTTTAATTTAAAAAATTTCTTAAAAGGCTTTAAATTGTTATAACTTGACAATTTGAACAGATAATGACATGGGGTTTTCAATTTTGACTTTTAAAATAGGGTCAAGGTCACAAATCAATGTCATGACCCAATTTGTGATTTATGCAGTTGTAGGCAATTTTCTTGCAAATACTAAGATATATATGAATTCAGAACATTGTAAAAATGTTCAGCATGAAAAAATTTAACAAGGTTCCCAGTTTTGTAACTATCTGTTAATCTATGTAGGAGTTGTTGCCCCTAAAATATTATTTTTTGTTAATAAATACTAAAATTGTGCATTATCTTGAAAACTATCAGCTTTTTGTATAGGCATGGATATTAAAATATTGTAGGTATTGATTTGACAATCATTTTGATATATGGTTCAAGGTCATATGTTGAAAGGTCAAGGTTATAATTGCAGAAGAAGACTGAAATTGTTAATTATCTTGAAAACTGTGAACTTTTTGCATAGGCATGTATATTAGAATATTGTTAGTATTGATATGACAATTATTTTGATGAATGGTTAAAGGTCATATGTTGAAAGGTTAAGGTCATAGCTGCATAAATGTACTGAAATTATTAATTATCTTGAAAACTATTAACTTTTGTATAAGCATGTATATTAGAATATTGTAGGTATTTATATTATGACCATTTTGATATAAGGTTCAAGGTCATATGTTGAAAGGTCAAGGTCAAAGCTGCATAAGTGTACTGAAATTGTTAATTATCCTGAAAACCATTAACTTTTTGTACAAGCATGTATATTAGAATATTGTAGGTATTGATATTACGACCATTTTGATATAAGATTCAAGGTCATATGTTCAAAGGTCAAAATCATGGCTGCATAACCATATGTTAATGATTAGGAAATTATTGATTGCACTATTTAAAACATGCATATGAGCTATTTATAAATAAAATGTGAGTAGAAAATTTTGATTAATTATTGCTGGATAGCCAAACTTTAGGTTTTTTGTAAAGATTTTGTAATTAAATTCTTTGCAATTTTTTGGACATTTCCTCAGGTGAGCGTTAAGATCCACGGGCCTCTTGTTTGGTTGTTGTTGTTGTTGTTTTGGAGGCATGTTTGCAATAACTACTTGATCTTATATAACCCTTCCATTGAAAGATTTCATTTGTCACTGAATAAAAGCAATTTTTTTTCTTGAATTCAACATAAACAATAAAGATGATCTGAATACTTTATATCATAATTATATTAGCCTTTTGAGGTATTATAATAAAATATATCAAACAGTATTCAAAATAAAAAAGGATATGTACAGATAAATATATGTATGAATGACCCCTCCATATGTACAGATGGCCCCTCTGTAAGAACAGATGACCCCTCTATATGTACAGATGGCCCCTTTATGTACTGATGGCCCCTCTGTATGTACAGATGGCCCCTTTATGTACCGATGACCCCTCCTTATGTACTGATGGCCCCTCTATATGTACTGATGGCCCCTCTATATGTACTGATGGTCTCCTTTATATGTACTGATGGCCCCTCTATATGTACTGATGACCCCCTTTATATGTACTGATGGCCCCTCTATTTGTACTGATGGCCCCTCTATATGTACTGATGGCCCCCTTTATATGTACTGATGGCCCCTCTATATGTACGGATGGCCCCTCTATATGTACAGATGGCCCCTTTATGTACTGATGGCCCCCTTTATATGTACAGATGGCCCCTCTATATGTACAGATGGCCCCTCTATATGTACATTTTGCCCCCGTTATAGGTTTAGTTTTCATTGACAAATCATCATTCTCAGATGTGATTTTGCAGGTGACCAGTGTAACTAGTTAGACAGGAGCTGCTTGCCCTTCTGGAAGACCCTGCCTGATTTCAGAAGTTAACACATAACTGAATTAGCTAGTTTTCAAAGTTTTTTGCTTTGTTATTGGGATTGTTTTTTGGACATGGACTGGTATGTTTGTGTTTATGTACTGTTGAATTTTTATAAAATATTCAAGATTTTGAGTGTGTCTTTTTTCAGAAAATTCTACAGGGTAATTTTTCATTTGCTGTTGATTTAGATGTATCAGATGTGACAAAAGTTTCACTTTTTATGACATTTGGTGAACTGCATGTCATTAGAGTGTTATTTTCATGTCATATTTTACTTCAGCTAAGTTACTGGCAAAGTTTTGTTTCAAACAAAAAGGGAAGCAAAGATAACTGCTAGGAAGAGAAGACAACTTCAGAATCTGTAAAAAAATATCTTTCTTAATTATCAATTGAGTGAGGCTAATATTTTAATGGCAATTTAATACTGTCTGTAATACACTACCTTTACATAATGTAAAAGCTTTAAAATCAGAACAAAATCAAAGATGGGTAAAAACTAAATTTATTGAAGTAAACAACAATTATAAAAATGTATTAAAATGACTTGTTTCCAAATTGTCAAAAAAATTCATTGGATCAATCAAGACAAAAACAATAACAAAATAATACTGATACTCTAAAATAATGCTGAATCTAAAATAATGCTGACTCTTAAATAATGCAGTTTTAGGCTTCATTTGAAAATCATATAAAATATGGCTGCAGTTAATTACTTCATACTTTTTGTAACAGTCAAAAACAGCATAGTTTAGTTCAATAAATAACTGAATTTATATTACAAAGACTTATAATTTACATAGATTTTGAAGCCATTGGCAATATAAAACGATTAAATATGTAAAAGCTTCAAGATTTTCACAAAATATTTTTTTTTTTTTGTAATTTTAATGACATTTGGTTAACTTCATGTAATGAATTTTATTCTCATGACACATAATCACTTCAAACTTTATAATTTACAAAAAAAAGGTATTAATTAGCTAAGTCACGAGCAAAATTCTGTCTCATTTTTCAACAATACAAAATACCATAGAATACATATGTAAAGGATTTACAGTCTTAAATGGACTTTGTGGACTATGTGGACAATGAAAAGTTTCAACTGAAAAGTGTGAAATAGCTTCTAGATTTTCAAACTCTTTATTTTTGCTAGATAGAGAAGAATTAAGGTTTTAGAAATATTAAGGCATCTTCAGGGCTACCACTCATCTCTGATATGAAAGTTATTTATATCACAGATAAGTTCAAGAAGGCATGTAACATCTATTGTCAAAACTGTTAAATGGCAATAAATGGTATGACTCTATGTAATTGTTTATACCAGTAACATCAGTAGAATGTAGTATACATGTATTTGTACTTTATGTACTCATACAAACTCATTGACAGTTGTAATTTTTTTTCATTTCAAACCAAATTTAAATGTGAATAGTTCTAGGGTAATAGTGGGTAATAGTGGCAAAAAATGTATCCAGCAAGTCCATTGAAAAGAAAAGATGGTTGCTGTTATTATAAGTACAATATACAGATAAATAGCCATTACAGAATAACTTACAATGAATTAAATTCAAATTTGATATCAATATTTACATGTAACTGAATAACCATTTAAAATGTATAACAGATTTTTTTGTTGACCCAGTTTTTAAAAAATAAACCAGTGAGGAGTTTTTTTAGCAGATTCTTTGAAAATTTTATGCTCTAAAATCACATTAGATAAGTGAAGTACAGACCCAAATAATAATTGTTCTATTATATTTCATATAAAAACATTAAAAATTAATTATAAAATAATATATGAAGCACCAACAAAATGTGAACAAAAAGCAAAAATTAAAGCTAATAAAAATGAAACACAGATTGTCAAAATAAAATAATTAAAAAAATGATTACATAAATAAAAAAAAAAACACCAAAATTCATAATCAGTTGGAACTTTGGTGCAAAATAATTTTACATGATAATCATAAAAAAGTATCAAAGCTAAAACTAAAAAAGTCGCTTCTAAATTATTGATATTTAAATTCTCCCATTAACAGTATTTCTCAAGCTAAGCTAACACCATTCAAGTAAATTTTGGTCACAATAATCAATTAAAATCACATCTGATAAAGCATCAAATCTTAAAGTTCATACTATTTAAATACTCCAGTTCTGGATGGCATTCAATAAAATGGGATAAAACTTATAAAGAATATAACTTAAGCCGATGCAACCAACAAAATGAAAAATATTTGTAACAGATGGTAAGATGGATTCTATTGTCCAGGGTTCAGAACTTGTAATATCGAAACTGCTTTCTTCTTGCCAAACTTCTTCTTTTTTAATTAAGTTCATCTCATACAAAACCTTAAATGAAGAAAGAAAAAATACACATACAGTAAAATGATATACAAAGACCAGTAAAATTATTTATTATATAGCAATATTTGTTTCACAAGCTTGTGCAAATGTCAACTCAACTCAGGACAATATTTCACAATATCTGTTAAGATAACCCTATAATACAAAGACCAGCCACAGGGCCCAGAAAATACTTACTTTATGGCAAAAGATCATTTAATCAGTGGTCTTTATAGACAGGTATGTTTTATATAGAAGTCTTGGTTGAAATTTAAAGTGGCTAGAGCGAAAAAATAAGTTTAAATTTCATCAAAAATTTTACATATTTTGTAGAACAAACTATGATGATTTGAAAAATGCTAAAAAAAACAATAGGCTAGTGGACTTCTTTTTGTGTATCTTGCTTTAAAAATGACAGAAAATAAGCAGTTTTATGCTATTTTTAAGAAGGTTTAGTGCCTTCCAAATTTTTACGTCACAGGTCTTTACAAAATAATGACTATGAAGCAAAAGGACCTTATCTGTGGTCTTATTAGACAGGTGTGTTTGATAGAAATCTTTTTGGTTGAAATTTCAAGGGAGCTTAAAATACAAAGGTGGTCTATATGTATGGATGGCCCCTCTATACGTACAGACGGCCCCTCTATATGTATGAATGACTCCTGTTTTGAAAGGATAGTCCCTCAATGTATTGATGGCCCCTATATATGTCAATGTATAAATGGCCCCTATATATGTCATTGTATAGATGGCCCCTCTATATGTCAATGTATAAATGTCCCCTCTATATGTCAATGTATAGATGGCCCCTCTATATGTCAATGTATAGATGGCCCCTCTATATGTCGATGTATAGATGGCCCCTCTATATGTCAATGTATCAATGTATAGATGGCCCCTCTATTTGTCAATGTATAGATGGTCCCTCTATATGTCAATGTATAGATGGCCCCTCTATATGTCAATGTATAGATGACCCCTCTATAAGTCAATGTATAGATGGCCCCTCTATATGTCAATGTATAGATGGCACTTTATATGTCAATGTATAGATGGCCCCTCTATATGTCAATGTATAGATGGCCCCTCTATATGTCAATGTATAGATGGCCCCTCTATATGTCAATGTATAGATGGCCCCTCTATAAGTATGAATGACTCCTGTTTTGAAAGGATAGTCCCTCAATGTATAGATGGCCCCTCTATATGTCAATGTATAGATGGCCCCTCTATATGTCAATGTATAGATGGCCCCTCTATATGTCAATGTATAGATGGCCCCTATATGTCAATGTATAGATGACCCCTCTATATGTCAATGTATAGATGACCCCTCTATATGTCAATGTATAGATTGTCCCTCTATATGTCAATGTATAGATGGCCCCTCTATATGTCAATGTATAGATGGCCCCTCTGTATAGCTTTAACTTTTATTGACAAGTCAACATAGTCAAGGTCCTGACAGAAGCTAACACCATAAAAAGCAATACAAGAAATGACAATTACATATTGGGTCCAATGATAACAAAAAAATTCTACATTGAACAAGCAATGATGCTTATGTCCAGAAGTGGGGTTATAGTAATATTGGAGGGCTCTGAACAATCACATGAAGTTTTAGACTCCAGCCAAACACACATGCTATGAACCGGTGTAGGCAAACTAAAAGACCCTGTGATAATGATTTTTAATACAAACTAATACAGACTGAGCAGAATTAAACTATGACAAGCCTTGTTTTATTGAATATACATGTAGTATCTTTAAGTATGAGTAAAGAACATGTGAAAAATGTGAAATGTCTTACAGAATTGGAAATTTTTAAACAACTTACCTCGCTTGCTGCTCGCTCTCCAGCTTGTATTGCCCCTTCTATGTAGCCTGACCATACTGTTGAAGTTTCTGTACCAGCAAAAAATATTTTACCCACGGGCTGGAATAAATATCTGTGAACAAACAAGAACAATTTTCTTGCATCTTATTCAAAAGAAATTAATAATCAAAGCACTGGAAGTGCTGAGCAGTAGAGATCAATGAAACATTTGGTGTAAGGTTCCATATTATTTTTAAATAATACAATTTAAATCTTTGGATTTGTCAATAAACATGTTTTGATGTTTGGTATTCTGATAATAGTGGAACTTGATAAAATTCATTTAACATGGTTAATTGAAGAACTACATGCTGCATCACCACTCCCTTAGTTGATAGTTGGAAAATATTTTCTATTGAAAGATAACTTGTGCAGCAAAAATGATAATGTAATTATGATACATGGATGGAGTACCTCATAACATTAGAATTGTTATTATTAAATTTAGACACCTATTAATGAATAAAATTAATAACTTTTGTATTCAGCTTGGTATTGTAAATATTGTATCAAATATTTGCCTCAAATTTTTTGTGAGACATTTGAAGGTGTATTTATTGAAAAAGCATTATTAGATCCTAAATGTAATTTGGAAATCTGGTGTACTTTAGTGAGGATTTATGATGCTGTATATATTGTGAATAGAAATTACCATTAATATTTGGGGGTGGGGATGAGTGGCCTGTGGTGTATATACATTGTATAGTATAACAAATTAACAATTACCTTCCATATTTAGTGAGGACCCCTGGTGGTGTATATATTGTATAACAGCCACCAGAATATTCTTCTGCCATCCAATTGTTCTCTCTATATCCTATTGGCTGTAATAAACATATGTGAATTTACTTATATTCCACAAATATAAATAAAAAATCATACAATGAACCAAAACAAACAAATAGATACAGTTACAGTCATTGTTGGCCACCATTTGCATTGTAAAATGAACATGAACAGTAACATCTGTAGTAAAAGACCAATCACATCAGATCTAAGACAAATGGAATTCATGGACAGCTTATCTGATTTTTATGTATATATTTGCTCATTTTGGTTGAAAGATTAACTGATCAAGCCATTGAAGCTTATTTCAGTTGTTCTAATGGACAGGTTGTTTGTATATGGAGATTTTTTTAGGGGGGGGGGGGGGGCGTTGAATTATCAAGCAAAGAGACCTTAAAACTTTGATTTTTGTAGACAGATAGTCTTTATATAGAGAATGATAATATACATGTAGAAGGTTTTATTGTATTTCACAGTATATGGCCTGGTTTTATAACCAAGAGGTCAGTTCTACTCAGTATAATTACAATGCTGTTAAAAAAGCCCAACTTTTTTTCAAAATCTATCAGTTTCCAAGATATTTAAGATGTAAAGAACCATAACCCCTGTTTTCTAAGACTTGATTGTAAATAAGCTTTCCATAGCATTGGTTTGGGCAGAAAATAAAGATCTTTACCTCTGAAAAATTTACTTTACTCTAATTGTTGTCAAAACCCATTTCCCTCAACTCTGAAAGCTAACAACATCTTATCAGCAATATCTTTCTGAAGGCTCTATAGAGCCTTGTTTAGTTTTAAATGATAATGTTTTACTTACATAAAGAAATTTTTTTGATCGAAATGCTTTAGCATAATGCTCACATAAAGCCTGCTTTCTGCAAAATAAATAAATAAATAAATAAAATACATAAAAAATAAAAAACATCAGAGGCCTTGGTGGTCAAGTGGTCTAAAGCATGCACATAAGGATTCGAGTGCCTATCACCGCCTGGATTCGAATCCCACTTGGGACAGATCTAAGTGTGAGAAAGTTTGTCTGTTCACTTGCTGAAGGTCGGTGGTTTTCCCCGGGCACTCTGGTTTCCTCCACCATCCCAGCCCCCAAAAAAGTGAAAGAATCTTGACTGGGGGGTTAAACACCATTACTCCACTCCACCCTACGAAAACATCAAACTCAGGAAGGTGATCTGACAACCTTCCTCATTCCAGAATCTGCCTAGAGTTGGATTAAAACTGAGATGGTTAGCGGCACTGATCTGTAAGCCACTACTTTTATTTTATAGAGTTTAATAATAACATTAGTATAATTCTATAATAATTATCACAATTGTCTGTAAATATAACCAAATAGAACTTAATAAATTGTTTATTATTTTTTGATGAAACAATTACATTACCTTTCTTCAGCTGTCATGGAAACCATTTCACGGGCTCTGTCTGCTAAGATAAACCCCATAATGGAGGGATGTGAACCATCAGGTTTAGTATCATCAATACAAGCTGCAACAGGACCACTGTCTGATAAAGCTGTGCCACACATATCTGTAGTCATAAATAAAATATACTGATAGTAACTCAAAGTTGTGTGGCAGTCAGATTTAGTAGTGTCAATTAAAGAGGCAACATGACCACTACTGGATATAAACAATGCCAAACATATAGTTACAATGGATCCATGTGATTCAGGAGATCAAAAGCCAAATTAAAAACCAGACGCCAATGGTCCTTAACAATCACCTGTGGATATGTCCAAAATTGTTGCAAAAAAGCAATATACAATGTATTAATTACAGAAACTTTCAAATTTTTCTCAAGTTTAGGAAAATACTTTATCAAGAATATCTAGTAAAGTTCATTAAAAAGTAGCTGATATGCATGTACTAACAAAAGAACAATTAATCATTTCCAAATCCTTATCAATTTCAATCTGCCTTTACAAAATGCTATTTGTTTTCAAGATAACCAACAATTTCAGTTTTCTTTTGCAGCTGTGACCTTGATCTTTGAACTTATGACCTTGAAACATATATCAAAAAAATCATTATATCCATACCTACAATATTGTAATATACATACCTATATAAAAATTTAATAGTTTTCAAGATATATTGACAAATATGCAATTTTTAGCAATTTCCAAATTAAGTGCCTTACCATTTCCCCATTTTAAGCTCCATCACTACCATTTGTGCAAATTTGAAACTAGATGGTCTAATAATGTTATAAATTAAATAACTAAGGTATATCTCTGTACATTATGAGAAGAAGATTTTTAAAGTTTTTTCACTATTTCCTCCCCCCTTTATGGGGCCCCAAGAGGGCATAACTACTTTTTTGTGCAAATCTGAAAAGCTTTTATCCAGGCATGATTGTAACCAAGTTTCATTAAATTTGGCCCAGTGATTTTGGAGGAGAAGATTAAAATGTTAAAAGTTATGCATGAAGCATGACACACAATGGACAAAGATGGATAGCAATAGCTCATCTGAGCTTTCAGCTCATGTAAGCTAAACAAAACAGCAGTTGGAGTGCAGTGCAGAGTAGGTGGAGCAGTGTGGATGGGCTTGATAAGTAGATTGCTGACATATTGTGTAATAAGTGCAGTGTTTGAACCCTGGTCAGCTCAGTTTTTGTTTACATAGGTTTATCAATTTTACTTTGAATGACCCAGCTTGATAGTTGGCTGAGTAGCTCAGTTGGTAGAGCTTTCTACTAATGTTTGGAAGGTTACTGTCGAGTTTGGCTGCTGCATTTTTTCCCTTTCCTGTTACATTACAAACTATTTCAACAGCACATCCTAATAAAATACATGTATTATAGATTATAAACATTCCTGCGAGAATTAATTTTGCTATTTTGTAGATAAGTATTTAATCACCAAATCACCCAAATGGTTTCATTTTAAAAAGCACAATCAAACAAATTATTTTATAATTATGTATCCCAAAAAATATCTACCCCACAGAAATTATTGATTCTACAACAGTTTAAGTTCATAATTGGTTTATTCACTTTTTCGATTACAAACCTTCTTCTCTCCAAAATGCTGTGGAGTAGAACATATTTGTCTTTATAATGGACCCCATTGGTATTCTTTGTATTAGTTGTTGTCTCAGGGGAGGTAACTCTGGTCTGAATGTAATTCTACTTAGTAAAGTCTGAGGTACTGCACTTATTACAAATCTCCCCTGTAATAATTAATTGTTAGTTTTAAAAAAAAAGAATATGATAAAGTGCCTGAGCTGGGCTAAAACTCTTAAATCCAGATTACAATGTTTCTATATGAACTTATAAAAAAAATATACAAAATATTACATGTCTGTCTGAAAGGTTACAGGTGTGAATGAAAAGTTACAGTCTATCTAAAAAGTTACAGATGTGACTGAAAAATTACAGGTCTGACTGAAAAGTTACAGATGTGACTGAAAAGTTACAGATGTGACTGAAAAGTTACAGGTCAGACTGAAAATTACAGGTCAGACAGAAAAGTTACAGGTCTATTTAAAAAGTTACAGATGTGACTAAAAAGTTACAAGCTATCTAAAAAGTTACAGGTCAGACTGAAAAGTTACAGGTCTATTTAAAAAGTTACAGATGTGACTGAAAAGTTACAAGTCAGACTGAAAAGTTACAGGTCTATTTAAAAAGTTACAGATGCGACTGAAAAGTTACAGGTCTATCTGAAAAGTTACAGATGCGACTGAAAAGTTACAGGTCTATCTGAAAAGTTACAGATGCGACTGAAAAGTTACAGGTCTATCTGAAAAGTTACAGATGCGACTAAAAAGTTACAGGTCTATCTGAAAAGTTACAGATGCAACTGAAAAGTTACAGGTCTATCTGAAAAGTTACAGATGCGACTGAAAAGTTACAGGTCTATCTGAAAAGTTACAGATGCGACTGAAAAGTTACAAGTCAGACTGAAAAGTTACAGGTCTATTTAAAAAGTTACAGATGCGACTGAAAAGTTACAGGTCTATCTGAAAAGTTACAGATGCGACTGAAAAGTTACAGGTCTATCTGAAAAGTTACAGATGCGACTGAAAAGTTACAGGTCTATCTGAAAAGTTACAGATGCGACTAAAAAGTTACAGGTCTATCTGAAAAGTTACAGATGCAACTGAAAAGTTACAGGTCTATCTGAAAAGTTACAGATGCGACTGAAAAGTTACAGGTCTATCTGAAAAGTTACAGATGCGACTGAAAAGTTACAGGTCTATCTGAAAAGTTACAGATGCGACTGAAAAGAACATGTCTATCTAAAAAGTTACAGATGCCACTGAAAAGTTACAGGTCTATCTGAAAAGTTACAGATGCGACTGAAAAGTAACAGGTCTATCTGAAAAGTTACAGATGCAACTGAAAAGTTACAGGTCTATCTGAAAAGTTACAGATGCGACTGAAAAGTTACAGGTCTATCTGAAAAGTTACAGATGCAACTGAAAAGTTACAGGTCTATCTGAAAAGTTACAGATGCGACTGAAAAGTTACAGGTCTATCTGAAAAGTTACAGATGCAACTGAAAAGTTACAGGTCTATCTGAAAAGTTACAGATGCGACTGAAAAGTAACAGGTCTATCTGAAAAGTTACAGATGCGACTAAAAAGTTACAGGTCTATCTAAAAAGTTACAGATGCAACTGAAAAGTTACAGGTCTATCTGAAAAGTTACAGATGCGACGGAAAAGTTACAGGTCTATCTAAAAAGTTACAGATGCGACTGAAAAGTTACAGGTCTATCTAAAGAGTTACAGATGTGACTGAAAATTACAGGTCTGACTGAAAAGTTACAGATGTGACTGAAAAGTTTACAGATGTGACTGAAAAGTTACAGGTCAGACTGAAAATTACAGGTCAGACTGAAAAGTTACAGGTCTATTTAAAAAGTTACAGATGTGACTGAAAAGTTACAGGTCTATCTAAAAAGTTACAGGTCAGACTGAAAAGTTACAGGTCTATTTAAAAAGTTACAGATGTGACTGAAAAGTTACAGGTCAGACTGAAAAGTTACAGGTCTATTTAAAAAGTTACAGATGCGACTGAAAAGTTACAGGTCTATCTGAAAAGTTACAGATGCGACTGAAAAGTTACAGGTCTATCTGAAAAGTTACAGCGACTGAAAAGTTACAGGTCTATCTGAAAAGTTACAGATGGGACTGAAAAGTAACAGGTCTATCTGAAAAGTTACAGATGCCACTGAAAAGTTACAGGTCTATCTGAAAAGTTACAGACGCAACTTAAAAGTTACAGGTCTATCTGAAAAGTTACAGATGCGACTGAAAAGTAACAGGTCTATCTGAAAAGTTACAGATGCGACTAAAAAGTTACAGGTCTATCTAAAAAGTTACAGATGCAACTGAAAAGTTACAGGTCTATCTGAAAAGTTACAGATGGGACGGAAAAGTTACAGGTCTATCTAAAAAGTTACAGATGCGACTGAAAAGTTACAGGTCTATCTGAAAAGTTACAGATGCGACTGAAAAGTTACAGGTCTATCTGAAAAGTTACATATGCGACTGAAAAGTTACAGGTCTATCTAAAAAGTTACAGATGCCACTGAAAAGTTACAGGTCTATCTGAAAAGTTACAGATGCGACTGAAGAGTTACAGGTCTATTTTAAAAGTTACAGGTCAGACTGAAAAGTTACAGGTCTATTTAAAAAGTTACAGATGTGACTGAAAAGTTACAAGTCAGACTGAAAAGTTACAGGTCTATTTAAAAAGTTACAGATGCGACTGAAAAGTTACAGGTCTATCTGAAAAGTTACAGATGCGACTGAAAAGTTACAGGTCTATCTGAAAAGTTACAGATGCGACTGAAAAGTTACAGGTCTATCTGAAAAGTTACAGATGCGACTAAAAAGTTACAGGTCTATCTGAAAAGTTACAGATGCGACTGAAAAGTTACAGGTCTATCTGAAAAGTTACAGATGCGACTGAAAAGTAACAGGTCTATCTGAAAAGTTACAGATGCGACTAAAAAGTTACAGGTCTATCTAAAAAGTTACAGATGCAACTGAAAAGTTACAGGTCTATCTGAAAAGTTACAGATGCGACGGAAAAGTTACAGGTCTATCTAAAAAGTTACAGATGCGACTGAAAAGTTACAGGTCTATCTAAAGAGTTACAGATGTGACTGAAAAATTACAGGTCTGACTGAAAAGTTACAGATGTGACTGAAAAGTTACAGATGTGACTGAAAAGTTACAGGTCAGACTGAAAATTACAGGTCAGACTGAAAAGTTACAGGTCTATTTCAAAAGTTACAGATGTGACTGAAAGTTACAGGTCTATCTAAAAAGTTACAGGTCAGACTGAAAAGTTACAGGTCTATTTAAAAAGTTACAGATGTGACTGAAAAGTTACAGGTCAGACTGAAAAGTTACAGGTCTATTTAAAAAGTTACAGATGCGACTGAAAAGTTACAGGTCTATCTGAAAAGTTACAGATGCGACTGAAAAGTTACAGGTCTATCTGAAAAGTTACAGCGACTGAAAAGTTACAGGTCTATCTGAAAAGTTACAGATGCGACTGAAAAGTAACAGGTCTATCTGAAAAGTTACAGATGCCACTGAAAAGTTACAGGTCTATCTGAAAAGTTACAGACGCAACTTAAAAGTTACAGGTCTATCTGAAAAGTTACAGATGCGACTGAAAAGTAACAGGTCTATCTGAAAAGTTACAGATGCGACTAAAAAGTTACAGGTCTATCTAAAAAGTTACAGATGCAACTGAAAAGTTACAGGTCTATCTGAAAAGTTACAGATGGGACGGAAAAGTTACAGGTCTATCTAAAAAGTTACAGATGCGACTGAAAAGTTACAGGTCTATCTGAAAAGTTACAGATGCGACTGAAAAGTTACAGGTCTATCTGAAAAGTTACAGATGCGACTGAAGAGTTACAGGTCTATCTTAAAAGTTACAGGTCAGACTGAAAAGTTACAGGTCTATTTAAAAAGTTACAGATGTGACTGAAAAGTTACAAGTCAGACTGAAAAGTTACAGGTCTATTTAAAAAGTTACAGATGCGACTGAAAAGTAACAGGTCTATCTGAAAAGTTACAGATGCGACTGAAAAGTTACAGGTCTATCTGAAAAGTTACAGCGACTGAAAAGTTACAGGTCTATCTGAAAAGTTACAGACGCAACTTAAAAGTTACAGGTCTATCTGAAAAGTTACAGATGCGACTGAAAAGTTACAGGTCTATCTGAAAAGTTACAGATGCGACTAAAAAGTTACAGGTCTATCTGAAAAGTTACAGATGCGACTGAAAAGTTACAGGTCTATCTGAAAGTTACAGATGCGACTGAAAAGTTACAGGTCTATCTGAAAAGTTACAGATGCGACTGAAAAGTTACAGGTCTATCTGAAAAGTTACAGATGCGACTGAAAAGTACATGTCTATCTAAAAAGTTACAGATGCCACTGAAAAGTTACAGGTCTATCTGAAAAGTTACAGATGCGACTGAAAAGTAACAGGTCTATCTGAAAAGTTACAGATGCGACTGAAAAGTTACAGGTCTATCTGAAAAGTTACAGATGCGACTGAAAAGTTACAGGTCTATCTGAAAAGTTACAGATGCAACTGAAAAGTTACAGGTCTATCTGAAAAGTTACAGATGCGACTGAAAAGTAACAGGTCTATCTGAAAAGTTACAGATGCGACTAAAAAGTTACAGGTCTATCTAAAAAGTTACAGATGCAACTGAAAAGTTACAGGTCTATCTGAAAAGTTACAGATGCGACGGAAAAGTTACAGGTCTATCTAAAAAGTTACAGATGCGACTGAAAAGTTACAGGTCTATCTGAAAGTTACAGATGCGACTGAAAAGTTACAGGTCTATCTGAAAAGTTACAGATGCGACTGAAGAGTTACAAGTCTATCTTAAAAGTTACAGGTCAGACTGAAAAGTTACAGGTCTATTTAAAAAGTTACAGATGTGACTGAAAAGTTACAAGTCAGACTGAAAAGTTACAGGTCTATTTAAAAAGTTACAGATGCGACTGAAAAGTAACAGGTCTATCTGAAAAGTTACAGATGCGACTGAAAAGTTACAGGTCTATCTGAAAAGTTACAGCGACTGAAAAGTTACAGGTCTATCTGAAAAGTTACAGACGCAACTTAAAAGTTACAGGTCTATCTGAAAAGTTACAGATGCGACTGAAAAGTTACAGGTCTATCTGAAAAGTTACAGATGCGACTAAAAAGTTACAGGTCTATCTGAAAAGTTACAGATGCGACTGAAAAGTTACAGGTCTATCTGAAAAGTTACAGATGCGACTGAAAAGTTACAGGTCTATCTGAAAAGTTACAGATGCGACTGAAAAGTTACAGGTCTATCTGAAAAGTTACAGATGCGACTGAAAAGTACATGTCTATCTAAAAGTTACAGATGCCACTGAAAAGTTACAGGTCTATCTGAAAAGTTACAGATGCGACTGAAAAGTAACAGGTCTATCTGAAAAGTTACAGATGCAACTGAAAAGTTACAGGTCTATCTGAAAAGTTACAGATGCGACTGAAAAGTTACAGGTCTATCTGAAAAGTTACAGATGCAACTGAAAAGTTACAGGTCTATCTGAAAAGTTACAGATGCGACTGAAAAGTAACAGGTCTATCTGAAAAGTTACAGATGCGACTAAAAGTTACAGGTCTATCTAAAAAGTTACAGATGCAACTGAAAAGTTACAGGTCTATCTGAAAAGTTACAGATGCGACGGAAAAGTTACAGGTCTATCTAAAAAGTTACAGATGCGACTGAAAAGTTACAGGTCTATCTAAAGAGTTACAGATGTGACTGAAAAATTACAGGTCTGACTGAAAAGTTACAGATGTGACTGAAAAGTTACAGATGTGACTGAAAAGTTACAGGTCAGACTGAAAATTACAGGTCAGACTGAAAAGTTACAGGTCTATTTAAAAAGTTACAGATGTGACTGAAAAGTTACAGGTCTATCTAAAAAGTTACAGGTCAGACTGAAAAGTTACAGGTCTATTTAAAAAGTCACAGATGTGACTGAAAAGTTACAGGTCAGACTGAAAAGTTACAGGTCTATTTAAAAAGTTACAGATGCGACTGAAAAGTTACAGGTCTATCTGAAAAGTTACAGATGCGACTGAAAAGTTACAGGTCTATCTGAAAAGTTACAGCGACTGAAAAGTTACAGGTCTATCTGAAAAGTTACAGATGCGACTGAAAAGTAACAGGTCTATCTGAAAAGTTACAGATGCCACTGAAAAGTTACAGGTCTATCTGAAAAGTTACAGACGCAACTTAAAAGTTACAGGTCTATCTGAAAAGTTACAGATGCGACTGAAAAGTAACAGGTCTATCTGAAAAGTTACAGATGCGACTAAAAAGTTACAGGTCTATCTAAAACGTTACAGATGCAACTGAAAAGTTACAGGTCTATCTGAAAAGTTACAGATGGGACGGAAAAGTTACAGGTCTATCTAAAAAGTTACAGATGCGACTGAAAAGTTACAGGTCTATCTGAAAAGTTACAGATGCGACTGAAAAGTTACAGGTCTATCTGAAAAGTTACAGATGCGACTGAAGAGTTACAGGTCTATCTTAAAAGTTACAGGTGTGACTCAAAATTTAAGGTGTGACTGAAAAGTAACAGGTCTATCTGAAAAGTTACAGGTGTGACTCAAAATTTAAGGTGTGACTGAAAAGTTACAGGTCTATCTGAAAAGTTACAGATGCGACTGAAAAGTTACAGGTCTATCTGAAAAGTTACAGGTGTGACTCAAAATTTAAGGTGTGACTGAAAAGTAACAGGTCTATCTGAAAGGTTACAGGTGTGACTCAAAATTTAAGGTGTGACTGAAAAGATACAGGTCTATCTAAAAAGATACAGATGCGACTGAAAAGTTACAGGTCTATCTGAAAAGTAACAGGTGTGACTCAAAATTTAAGGTGTGACTGAAAAGTTACAGGTCTATCTGAAAAGTTACAGATGCGACTGAAGAGTTACAGGTCTATCTTAAAAGTTACAGGTGTGACTCAAAATTTAAGGTGTGACTGAAAAGTAACAGGTCTATCTGAAAAGTTACAGGTGTGACTCAAAATTTAAGGTGTGACTGAAAAGTTACAGGTCTATCTGAAAAGTTACAGATGCGACTGAAAAGTTACAGGTCTATCTGAAAAGTTACAGGTGTGACTCAAAATTTAAGGTGTGACTGAAAAGTAACAGGTCTATCTGAAAGGTTACAGGTGTGACTCAAAATTTAAGGTGTGACTGAAAAGTTACAGGTCTATCTAAAAAGTTACAGATGCGACTGAAAAGTTACAGGTCTATCTGAAAAGTAACAGGTGTGACTCAAAATTTAAGGTGTGACTGAAAAGTTACAGGTCTACCTGAAAAGTTACAGATGTGACTCAAAATTTAAGGTGTGACTGAAAAGTTACAGGTCTATCTGAAAAGTTACAGGTGTGACTCAAAATTTAAGGTGTGACTGAAAAGTTACAGGTCTATCTGAAAAGTTACAGGTGTGACTCAAAATTTAAGGTGTGACTGAAAAGTTACAGGTCTATCTGAAAAGTTACAGATGCGACTGAAAAGTTACAGGTCTATCTGAAAAGTTAACGGTGTGACTCAAAATTTAAGGTGTGACTGAAAAGTTACAGGTCTATCTGAAAAGTTACAGGTTACAGGTCAGACTGAAATGTACTTGGTCTATCGGAAAAGTCACAGGTCTGACTCAAAAATTACAGGGGTGAATGAAAAGTTACATGTTTGACTTAAAAGTTACAGATGTGACTTATTTACAGGTGTGACTGAAAAAGTCACAGGTCTAACTTAAAAGTAACAGGTCTAATGGGGTTACTGTACTGGCTTAGATTCTATTTCCTGGTGTGATCTACATTACTCAGTTAAAATCAATGATCTTTCATAGAAAAAAAAATACTCCATGCATCATCTTGAATAATCAAGTTTTATCCAATCCTCTAGAACAGACTGCCGGAATAACAAGGCATTTTTCCCACTAATATTCCATTTCACAGTTCTGATGTCACAAGCTTACCTTGTACTTGTTGCCATGGAGATCTGTTACTATGACATTATCATCTGTTTGTTCTATACATACAACAGGTGTAGACAGTTTGACAGCATTTCCTAGTTTCTCTGCTAACTTTACAGACAACTGCTGTGTTCCTCCTATTATTTTCATTTCCTTAAATCATAAATTTGTAAGATTCAAAATGAGAAAATTACTAAATTTTTGCTTATTTTTTTTTTTCAATTTATTTTTTTAAAGTTTTTGTGATTTTGGATTATTTAAAACTTAATACAATGGAATATTACTAAAATTACCAAATTTACCACAAATTACATGTATACCAAGTTCTCAAAATAACAGTGAAATGCTAGCAAATTAAATCTAGTGATTCATGCTCAAAAAAAATTCTGTTTTTTTTTTTAAATAAGCCATCTCTGTAATGAAGTTCCTAGCTTCTGTCAGTGTGTATGTCATATATGTCATTGTGTATGTCATATATGTCATTGTGTATGTCATATATGTCAGTATGTCATATATGTCAGTGTTATGTCATATATGTCAGTGTGTATGTCATATATGTCAGTATGTATGTCATATATGTCAGTGTGTATGTCATATATGTCAGTGTGTATGTCATATATGTCAGTTTGTATGTCATATATAGCAGTGTGTATGTCATATATAGCAGTTTGTTATGTTTGATAACTTAAATTTTACCAGTTTTAAAAGCAGATGGTAGTTTTAAAAAATGCCACAAAATGAGTGAATAAGTTCTTTAATAAGTTTTAGCACAAGGAGTGAGGATCAAGACAGCAGCAGCTCATCGGACCATCGATTTGACAATTATAGCTCCAAGTAATGACACTGTGTAACAGGAAGCATTAAAGGGTACACAAGATGGACAAAATAAACATGACATGCAGACATGGTTTCATAATTTTTTTATACTAATTACTAAACTATACCTGTAAACCACCTTAATTGACACCACCTGTTCCATAACATCACCAGAACCAATGATAAAACAGATGAAAAATCTATATTAATTATATTACTGTAACAAAAGGGAAGAAACACCTAAAAAACACATACTCAATGAGTTCACTGGTTAATGATTGAACCTGGTCCTTCCGAGTGATAAGCGAGCATTTTACCACAGACCAGAAGGTGTAGTAGCAAATCACTCTATTATATCTATCTTATACAACACAACACCACCATGACTAGCTCAGCCCCGTTACATTCCTTCCCTTGTTATCTTGAGATTTCCCACCTCGGAAATCTCGCACAACCCTTTCTGTTGTTATTTGTTGGGTGCCAAATGTAACAGGAGGGAACATGACTAGCTCAGCCCCACTACATTACATAGCTTTATATAAGAACCACATGACAAGACAAAAAAGGCAATATGCCTTTTTTAGGGTTCCTTATTAGTATGCCATACCTGTGCACCACCCTCTACTGACACCACCTGTTCAACACCACCACCAGAACCAATGGACCACAGTACATAGAGAAGAGACACTTCCCAGGGTTCCACAGTGAATACTGCCTCTATCATGATACGTAATAATTCTTTAGTTGTCCTGAAATGAAACAAATTTATGTTCATTTATTATTAAATATACTGTAGATTAGGGTTATTGCAACTGCACAAAAGAACAAATAACCCAGCAGATTTAATATGATTTGCCTATGTTTAGGGTTGTGATTTTTATTTTAATATTGTGATAAAATTGATATCTATACCACAAAATGGTAAAATGTCTACCTTCATCTTGTGTCACCTGTGATTTTCAAATGTCAACCTGCTGAAGCCAGTACAACTATTATTAACAAATATTAACAATTTTACCAGCAAAATTATCGGCAAAACTTGCAAACTATCTAACACTAAAATCTGCCCAAGTTTTATTTAAATATGGATGGTGAAAGGTGCTGTAAATACTGACAACTTAGCCTAATTTCAAAAATAACATATTCAGCTAAATATAGCAGACCATGTTATGCAGCACTTAAAAAGAGAAAGTAACTACAAATTAGAGATTGCTATTACAATATAAAATGTTTAAAATGAAACAAATATAATTATGAAGCATCTAAATATTCTCAGTGAAATCAGGCCATAATGTGTAATACTTTACAAACAGAAGAAAGTATAATGTATATGGGGTTACGTTATGTACTGATAATTAGTGGTTGGGAGGGTGGGTGTGTTTGTTATTGTTGTCTTACGATGTCCAGCATATTTTATTGATGAATTCTTTCATTGTCATAGCATCCCATTCTTCAGCTTTTGGGGCCTTCCATGGTGCATCAGCAGGTATCTTCAAAAATGTGAAAAATGTGAAAAAAATCAGTTTCCATACTTTTACATGACATTAAAATTCAACACTTTCCTATTTTCCAGTGATTGTTAAAATGAGTTTATCTACTGGATATTAACTTTATAATTATATAAAATAATCAAATACAAATGCATCAGTCCATGTCCAAAATCACAATTCTAAAAGCAAAAGTAAAAACTTTGAAAAATGCTCGTTAAGTTACAGCATGAACTCCAAAATTAGAAAATTAGAGTTGTTAATTAAACAAGAGTGGAGCAATGGAATTTTAACACAAGTCAATATTATTTGATAAGTGTTTATTACAACTGTTGTTGGCAGGTAAAGGAAACTTGAGTATATAAGACAATGAATGACCTTTCGTAAGCTCACTCGGTCACTAAGGTTTTTTTTATAAAAGCACCTCTTTTGCCATGTTGTCTATTGTCCGCAGCACATGATTCAAATCAAGTAGTTTGATAGGGTTCCAGAAAGGGGGAATAACTCCACTAAATTTAGACCATGAATTCTGAAAAAATAAGTACATTGTTCAAGCAACAATGTTAAAAGAAATAAAATAACAATAAGCTGAAAAGTATGTAATGAGCTACATAAAATGTTACAAAGAATAACGGAGAACAAAATCTGAAAAAATAAAATAAAACAAACAACAGAAACAAAATCCTACATTTAAAAATAGCTCAATTAGTAACAAAAGCACAAAAACAGAAACAAAGCCTTTATCTTGATTATTAATTGACGCCATTTTGAAGGTCATTTCAAGAAAACATAAAAAATAAAACTCAATCTTATAATCTTTATAAGTAGTCAGAAAAAGCAATTTAAATCTTTTGTGTGTGTGTACAAGCTTGACCTTAGTTTCATGTTGAAAAACAAAAAAAATAATCTGCATTGAAATATTTTTGGAAAATAACTTCAAAAGCACAAAGGTCAAATACAAGAACATGACCTTGACTTCATTCTAAAGGTCATTTTAAGAAGACATCGGAATTAAGCCGAAAACATCAAGGTAAGTAAATTCACCTTGGCTTGGAAGTAAAACTCCACCTCGACCAACTTTGAATACATCAAGAGATAAAAAAACACAATAAATCCTTGAATTTTTTTTCATTTTTTAACTTAGGAGTTTTGGTAATTTCTCTTTTCATGTCAAAGCAAATAATTTGATGTAAAGGCTACTTATCACAAAAGAATAAATTAGGTCTTTTTAGCTTTTAGAATCAATTATAACTTACCCTAAAATTTAAAACTGTTTTTTCTTTTTCATTTATATTATACAACTCCAGTCCGAATTCCTTTACCAGCTTGAGTACTCGTTTTTGTTTTTGCCCCACATAGGCACCACCTAGATCTATACAGCCATGTTCTGGGTCCTAAAAAAAAGAGGCAATTGGTTCAAAGCTTTTATACAAAATCAGTATGATTTCTTAAAATTTGAACTCTTAGACTACTGAAAAGATAGTAATATCAAAAATTGCATTTCTGTATCATGTCATAATGAGTGCTCCTCTGTTTGTTCAAAATTCCTCAGCTGTCTTCTGGTCCTGATGGTCTGATGAGCTAGCTTACACATCAGTGTCTTTCACTATCTATCTAAAAATTTTTCAGATAAATACTATTGACAATTTGAAGAATGAGCTTCATAGTGCCTGGGATAAGATCTTGATTATGTAACTGCAAAGAAATTTATGTCACCTTACCTTAGCCTTGTCGACAAGTGGTCATTTAAAAGTGTTATGTTATTAAATATTAATAAAATCCATCAACAGACAAGGTAAGCGCCCCATTTATTATTATTTTTGACATAATAACAATACCCACCATCTTGAAAAAAGTTGACAAATAGGTCCAAATAAAACTTGTAAAAATTCCTATTCTGGCTGGTCAATGTTAGTGGTTTTCTAAAGGTATTCTAGCGTCCTGTTCCATCCTAGAACTGACCATCTCCATACAGAAGTAAAAGAACCTTGACTATATAATTTCATTATTCAATTTTAGTCATATATGTTATCATAAAACATTTGTTACCTGAACTGTGAGTGTCCTTCCACCAACTCTATTTCGAGCTTCTAACACCAAAACCTTCACACCATTATCTGCTAACTTCCTGGCAGCTGCCAGACCTGTATAAAACATAGAAGATTTAAAATGTAGTGGAGCTGAGCTAGTCATGGTGTTGGTGTTGTACATAGTAAGTATAATAGAGTGATTTACTGCAAGACTTTCTGGTACAGTAGAGTGGGGCTGAGCTAGTCATGGTGTTGGTGTTGTATATAGTAGGTATAAAAGAGTGATTTACTGCAAGACTTTCTGGTACAGTAGAGTGGGGCTGAGCTAGTCATGGTGTTGGTGTTGTATATAGTAGGTATAATAGAGTGATTTACTGCAAGACTTTCTGGGCTGGATCTTTTAGTCTTGTGGTAGAGTGCTTGCTTATCACCCTGAAGAGCTGGGTTTGATCCTTTGCCAGGGGTACTTGGTAAGAATGCGTATTTTCAGGTGTTTGGTGCCCTATGTGGGGATGAGCTAGTCATGGTGTTGATATAGTAGGTATAATAGAGTGATTTACTGACAGACTTTCTGGTACAGTGTAGCAGAGCTGAGCTAGTCGTGGTGTTGGTGATGTATATAATAGGTATAATAGAGTGATTTACTGCCAGCCTTTTGGTAGAGAGGTTGCTAATCACCCTGAAGGGCCTTACTTTGTTAGGATGTGTTTTTCAGGCATTTTCCTCCTTCCAGTTACAAAAATTAATCTTATAGATTCACTTTAGTTAATGCCATTTTTGTTAAGTCTGGTGATATTGAGGGGTTTGGGGCTACATAGAAGACTTATAAGGAAAACATGCGAGAAATGTAAAGGAAGTTTGGTTTGTTGTAAGGAGTTTAATGTTGCATCAGTAATTTTTCAGCCATTCAAGACAAGACCAAGGTTATTAATCTCTATAGATTAATCCAAGAACAAGTTTGTGTATACTTGTGATGTGCGAGTGGGTATTATGATCTGTCAACAAGTTCATGTATGCTTGCTATGTGCGAGAATGTATTATTATCTGCCTTGTACTATTGTAGTAGCGCCCACTTGGATGTTTTAAGTTACTAGCTTACCAAGTCAGTATGCCACAGATAAGTAAACCGTTCCCCCCGTTACATTAACCTGTCACTGGGTAAACCAGACAATACTCTTTCCTCTTAATGTCAAGTGCAAGGTAAGTCGGCAAATTTCAAAGTCTTAGGTGTGATCCCAGGGTTTGAACCCCACCTCCCACTTTTGGGGCAGAAACTTTACCATTGAGCCACCAAAGCAATTATATATGAAATGTATGATAAACATCAAAATAGTATGGTCATTAGTGAAGTTGGGATTTATCAAGGGGAATTAAAATAAAGTTTTAATGTATCATAAACACATTTAGGTTATTACATGAAAAATTTTAATGGGAAAATGCAACAAGTGACCCAGGGACCTACATTCACATGAATTGCTGGATACTTTAATCACTAAGTGTCCCGTTGGTGCTTATTTTTATTTTTCCTTTTAAAGCTGCATTAAGTTTACCAAATTTCTGAATTTTTTTTTTGATTTTCTAAAAATATATTTTTTTAAAAGTAGATATCTTCTAACTACGATCCGTGACATTCATTTTCCAAATTTCATTTCTTTTAGCTGTAAATAAACGGAATCCTCTGACCGGTTGGTCAGTGTTTTACGATGGTAATTATGAGCTTGGAGCATGCGCACGGATGTACGGAAAAGCCTTGAATCGAAAGTGAAACATGACAGATTGCATTAATTGTCCTTCATTAATATCCAGATGTATTTGAAATGGTGTTATTTTTCCCTTACTAAGTCACAAATGACAAATTCAACGAAGTTCTGTGTTTAATTTATCGTATTTCAACATTTTGAAAGTTGTGTTTAA
>CM056602.1:2914925-2941367 GCA_029721355.1 Tegillarca granosa | reverse complement strand
TTAATAAGTTTTAGCACAGGAAGAGGATCAAGACAGCAGCAGCTCATCGGACTATCGATTTGACAATTATAGCTCCAGTAATGACACTGTGTAACAGGAAGCATTAAAGGGGTACACAAGATGGACAAAATAAACATAACATGCAGACTGGGTTTCATAATTTTTTTATACTAATTACTAAACTATACCTGTTAAACCACCTTAATCGACACCACTTGTTCCATACCATAACCAGAACCAATGATAAAACAGATGAAAAAATCTATATTATTATATTACTGGTAACAGAAGGGAAGAAACACCTAAAAAAACACATACTCAATGAGTTCACTGGGTTAAGGATTGAACCTGGTCCTTCCGAGTGATAAGCGAGCATTTACCACAGACCAGAAGGTGTAGTAGTAAATCACTCTATTATATCTATCTTATACAACACAACACCACTATGACTAGCTCAGGCCCCGTTACATTCCTTCCCTTGTTATCTTGAGATTTCCCACCTCGGAAATCTCACACAACCCTTTCTGTGGTTATTTGTTGGGTGCCCAAATGTAACAGGAGGGAACATGACTAGCTCAGGCCCCCACTACATTACCATAGCTTTATATAAGAACCACATGACAAGACAAAAAAGGCAATGTGCCTTTTTTAGGGTTCCTTATTAGTATGCCATACCGGTGCACCACCCTCTACTGACACCACCTTTCAACACCACCACCAGAAACCAATGGACCACAGAACTAGAGAAGAGACACTTCCCAGGGTTCCACAGTGAATACTGCCTCTATCATGATACGTAATAATCTTTAGTTGTCCTGAAATGAAACAAATTTATGTTCATTTATTATTAAATATACTGTAGATTAGGGTTATTGCAACTGACAAAAGAACAAATAACCCAGCAGATTTCAATATGATTTGACTATGTTTAGGGTTGTAATTTGTATTATAATATTGTGATAAAATTGATATCTATACCACAAAATGGTAAAATGTCTACCTTCATCTTGTGTCACCTGTGATTTTCAAATGTCAACCTGCATGAAGCCAGTTACAAGTAATTAAGTTTGCTGGCAACAGAGTTAAAAATATAACAATTTTACCAGCAAAATTATCGGCAAAACTTGCAAACTATCTAACACTAAAATCTGCCCAAGTTTTATTTAAATATGGATGGTGAGAGGTGCTGTAAATACGTATTGACAACTTAGCCTAATTTCAAAAATACATATTCAGCTAAATATAGCAGACCATGTTATGCAGCACTTAAAAAGAGAAAGTAACTACAAATTAGAGATTGCTATTACAATATAAAATGTTTAAAATGAAACAAATATAATTATGAGAGCATATATATATTCTCAGTGAAATCAGGCCATAATGTGTAAAACTTTACAAACAGAAGAAAGCATAATGTATATGGGGTTACATTGTGTACTGATAATTAGTGGTTGGGGGGTGGGTGTGTTTGTTATTGTTATCTTACAATGTCCAGCATATTTTATTGATGAATTCTTTCATTGTCATAGCATCCCATTCTTCAGCTTTTGGGGCCTTCCATGGTGCATCAGCAGGTATCTACAAAAATGTGAAAAATGTGAAAAAAAAATCAGTTTCCATACTTTTACATGACATTAAAATTCAACACTTTTCCTATTTTCCAGTGATTGTTAAAATGAGTTTATCTACTGGATATTAACTTTATAATTATATAAAATAATCAAATACAAATGCATCAGTCCATGTCCAAAATCACAATTCTAAAAGCAAAAGTAAAAACTTTGAAAATGCTCATTAAGTTACAGCATGAACTCCAAAATTAGAAAATTAGAGTTGTTAATTAAACAAGAGTGGAGCAATGGAATTTTAACACAAGTTAATATTATTTGATAAGTGTTTTTACAACTGTTGTTGGCAGGTGAAGGAAACTTGAGTATATAAGACAATGAATGACCTTTCGTAAGCTCACCGGTCACTAAGGTTTTTTTTTATAAACGTACCTCTTTTGCCATGTTGTCTATTGTCCGCAGCACATGATTCAAATCAAGTAGTTTGATAGGGTTCCAGAAAGGAGGAATAACTCCACTAAATTTAGACCATGAATTCTGAAAAAATAAGTACATTGTTCAAGCAACAATGTTAAAAAGAAATAAAATAACAATAAGCTGAAAAGTATGTAATGAGCTACATAAAATGTTACAAAGAATAACGGAGAACAAAATCTGAAAAAATAAAATAAAACAAAACAACAGAAACAAAAATCCTACATTTAAAAATAGCTCAATTAGTAACAAAAGCACAAAAACAGAAACAAAGCCTTTATCTTGATTATTAATTGACGCCATTTTGAAGGTCATTTCAAGAAAACATAAAAAATAAAACTCAATCTTATAATCTTTATAAGTAGTCAGAAAAAGCAATTTAAATCTTTTGTGTGTGTGTGTGTGTGTGTGTGTGTGTGTGTGTGTGCACAAGCTTGACCTTAGTTTCATGTTGAAAAACATAAAAAATAATCTGCATTGAAATATTTTTGGAAAATAACTTCAAAGCACAAAGGTCAAATACAAGAACATGACTTTGACTTCATTCTAAAGGTCATTTCAAGAAGACATCGGAATTAAGCTGAAAACATCAAGGTAAGTAAATTCACCTTGGCTTGGAAGTAAAACTCCACCTCACCCCACTTTGAATACATCAAGAGATAAAAAAACACAATAAATCCTTGAAATTTTTTTTTATTTTTAACTTAGGAGTTTTGGTAATTACTCTTTTCATGTCAAAGCAAATAATTTGATGTAAAGACTACTTATCACAAAAGAATAAATTAGGTCTTTTTAGCTTTTAGAATCAATTATAACTTACCCTAAAATTTAAAACTGTTTTTTCTTTTTCATTTATATTATACAACTCCAGTCCGAATTCCTTTACTAGCTTGAGTACTCGTTTTTGTTTTTGCCCCACATAGGCACCACCTAGATCTATACAGCCATGTTCTGGGTCCTAAAAAAAAGAGGCAATTGGTTCAAAGCTTTTATACAAAATCAGTATGATTTCTTAAAATTTGAACTCTTAGACTACTGAAAAGATAGTAATATCAAAAATTGCATTTCTGTATCATGTCATAATGAGTGCTCCTCTGTTTGTTCAAAATTCCTCAGCTGTCTTCTGGTCCTGATGGTCTGATGAGCTAGCTTACACATCAGTGTCTTTCACTATCTATCTAAAAATTTTTCAGATAAATACTATTGACAATTTGAAGAATGAGCTTCATAGTGCCTGGGATAAGATCTTGATTATGTAACTGCAAAGAAATTTATGTCACCTTACCTTAGCCTTGTCGACAAGTGGTCATTTAAAGTGTTATGTTATTAAATATTAATAAAATCCATCAACAGACAAGGTAAGCGCCCCATTTATTATTATTTTTGACATAATAACAATACCCACCATCTTGAAAAAAGTTGACAAATAGGTCCAAATAAAACTTGTAAAAATTCCTATTCTGGCTGGTCAATGTTAGTGGTTTTCTAAAGGTATTCTAGCGTCCTGTTCCATCCTAGAACTGACCATCTCCATACAGAAGTAAAAGAACCTTGACTATATAATTTCATTATTCAATTTTAGTCATATATGTTATCATAAAACATTTGTTACCTGAACTGTGAGTGTCCTTCCACCAACTCTATTTCGAGCTTCTAACACCAAAACCTTCACACCATTATCTGCTAACTTCCTGGCAGCTGCCAGACCTGTATAAAACATAGAAGATTTAAAATGTAGTGGAGCTGAGCTAGTCATGGCGTTGGTGTTGTACATAGTAAGTATAATAGAGTGATTTACTGCAAGACTTTCTGGTACAGTAGAGTGGGGCTGAGCTAGTCATGGTGTTGGTGTTGTATATAGTAGGTATAAAAGAGTGATTTACTGCAAGACTTTCTGGTACAGTAGAGTGGGGCTGAGCTAGTCATGGTGTTGGTGTTGTATATAGTAGGTATAATAGAGTGATTTACTGCAAGACTTTCTGGGCTGGATCTTTTAGTCTTGTGGTAGAGTGCTTGCTTATCACCCTGAAGAGCTGGGTTTGATCCTTTGCCAGGGGTACTTGGTAAGAATGCGTATTTTCAGGTGTTTGGTGCCCTACGTGGGGATGAGCTAGTCATGGTGTTGATATAGTAGGTATAATAGAGTGATTTACTGACAGACTTTCTGGTACAGTGTTGCAGAGCTGAGCTAGTCGTGGTGTTGGTGATGTATATAATAGGTATAATAGAGTGATTTACTGCCAGCCTTTTGGTAGAGAGGTTGCTAATCACCCTGAAGGGCCTTACTTTGTTAGGATGTGTTTTTCAGGCATTTTCCTCCTTCCAGTTACAAAAATTAATCTTATAGATTCACTTTAGTTAATGCCATTTTTGTTAAGTCTGGTGATATTGAGGGGTTTGGGGCTACATAGAAGACTTATAAGGAAAACATGCGAGAAATGTAAAGGAAGTTTGGTTGGTTGTAAGGAGTTTAATGTTGCATCAGTAATTTTTCAGCCATTCAAGACAAGACCAAGGTTATTAATCTCTATAGATTAATCCAAGAACAAGTTTGTGTATGCTTGTGATGTGCGAGTGGGTATTATGATCTGTCAACAAGTTCATGTATGCTTGCTATGTGCGAGAATGTATTATTATCTGCCTTGTACTATTGTAGTAGCGCCCACTTGAATGTTTTAAGTTACTAGCTTACCAAGTCAGTATGCCACAGATAAGTAAACCATTCCCCCCGTAATATTAACCTGTCACTGGGTAAACCAGACAATACTCTTTCCTCTTAATGTCAAGTGCAAGGTAAGTCGGCAGTATCTCAAATTTTCAAGTCTTATGTGTGATCCCAGGGTTTGAACCAAACCTCCCACTTTTGGGGCAGAAACCTTCCACTGAGCCACCAAAGCAATTATATATGAAATGTATGATAAACATCAAAATAGTATGGTCATTAGTGAAGTTGTGAATTATCAAGGGGAAATAAAATAAAGTTTTAATGTATCATAAACACATTTAGGTTATTACATGAAAAATTTTAATGGGAAAATGCAACAAGTGACCCAGGGCCTACATTCACATGAATTGCTGGATACTTTAATCACTAAGTGTCCCGTTGGTGCTTATTTTTATTTTTCCTTTTAAATAATTGGCAAAGTGTAAAGCTAATAATTAAGGTTCAGTCCATACATAAAACAGATTGTCCTTCAGCTATAACAAGAAAATAAAAGATAGATTACTCCATTCAACATCTACCGTCTACATTTCACGTACTCTTCTTCTTCCAATATTCTGCATAACCCCCCCCCCCCCCTCCCCTGCGGTATTAACGTAGATTATTACATATATACGCGATACCAAATTTTTTAATAACATCGTAAGAAAAACGAAATAACATGGTTAAATCTTACCACTTATACCTCCTCCAATAACGATGACATCCACAGTTTCCATGACACAATTGTATTAATTAACCTAAACCGAGAACCTGTACCTATAACATAGGTTATTTACGTTCCCGTCATAAATATATCAAAGTGAAAGTAAACAACATGACAAGATGCGGAAGTGTCTTCTCGTATATAAATCCTTATGTTGCTTGGAGCACCGTTCGAGTAGGTGCCTGTTTGTAACTTGGTGATTTCAAGAACGTTTCGCGCCTTTGTATATACGAACTTCGATAGCAATGATGAAATTGATTTTCTTCTACTGCTATTTCATTATTTAATGACAAAAAGTAGGTTATCATTATCACGGATATATTTTATTGACAATGAAAGTAGCTAAGTGTTTGTGATAAATTTGAAAAATCATGGAATATCAGTGAGCTCAAAATACTGACAAACATAACGTAATCGTGATGACTCAAAACCGGATAAAAAACGTTCCAGACCATTTGAAGCTTCACAGTTGCAAATTTTTGAAGTGTTATTTGTGAGACTTCGTATTGATACTAATGACGTCACTCAAGGTATGTTGAACCACAGACCCTCAGAACACATGTTCCAAAAGTAACAATGCAGGTACTTACTATTTAAAGCATGGTATTTTTAATATAAATCTGGTATATAAAAGTTCAGTGGTACTCTACCTCATGCCTGTATATGAGCTGGTACCTCGCCTTATATCTGGGATATAAAATCTGTTACCCCACCTTATACCTGGTATAAAAGAGCTGTACCCCGCCTTATACTTGATATATAAGAGCTGTACCCCGCCTTATACTTGATATATAAGAGCTGTACCCCGCCTTATACTTGGTATATAAGAGCTGTACCCCGCCTTATACTTGATATATAAGAGCTGTACCCCGCCTTATACTTGGTATATAAGAGCTGTACCCCGCCTTATACTTGGTATATAAGAGCTGTACCCCGCCTTATACTTGGTATAAGAGCTGTACCCCGCCTTATACTTGATATATAAGAGCTGTACCCCGCCTTATACTTGGTATATAAGAGCTGTACCCCGCCTTATACTTGGTATATAAGAGCTGTACCCCGCCTTATACTTGATATATAAGAGCTGTACCCCGCCTTATACTTGATATATAAGAGCTGTACCCCGCCTTATACTTGGTATATAAGAGCTGTACCCCGCCTTATACTTGATATATAAGAGCTGTAGCCCGCCTTATACTTGGTATATGAGAGCTGTACCCCGCCTTATACCTGGTATATGAGAGCTGTACCCCGCCTTATACTTGATATATAAGAGCTGTACCCCGCCTTATACTTGGTATATGAGAGCTGTACCCCGCCTTATACCTGGTATATAAGAGCTGTTACCCCGCCTTATACTTGATATTTAAAAGCTGTACCCCGCCTTATACTTGGTATATGAGAGCTGTACCCCGCCTTATACGTGGTATATAACAGCAGTTACCTCGCCTTATACTTGATATATAAGAGCTGTACCCCGCCTTACACTTGATATATAAGAGCTGTACACCGCCTTATACTTGATATATAAGAGCTGTACCCCGCCTTATACTTGGTATATGAGAGCTGTACCCCGCCTTATACTTGGTATATGAGAGCTGTACACCGCCTTATACTTGGTATATGAGAGCTGTACCCCGCCTTATACGTGGTATATAACAGCAGTTACCTAGCCTTATACTTGGTTTATAAGAGCTGTACCCCGCCTTATACTTGATATATAAGAGCTGTACCCCGCCTTATACTTGATATATAAGAGCTGTACCCCGCCTTATACTTGATATATAAGAGCTGTACCCCGCCTTATACCTGGTATATGAGCTGTTCCCCCCTTATACCTGGTATATGAGAGCTGTACACCGCCTTATACCTGGTATATGAGAGCTGTACCCCGCCTTATACCTGGTATATGAGAGCTGTACACCGCCTTATACCTGGTATATGAAAGCTGTACCCCGCCTTATACCTGGTATATAAGAGCTGTTACCCCGCCTTATACCTGGTATATGAGAGCTGGTACCCCGCCTTATACTTGATATATAAGAGCTGTACCCCGCCTTATACCTGGTATATGTGAGCTGTACCCCGCCTTATACCTGGTATATGAGAGCTGTACCCCGTCTTATACCTGGTACATAAGTGTTAAGTGATCTTCAAAATGACACCTAAAAATCCAGAATATCTTGACAATTAACAAAAATAATAATTTAAGTTAAGCAAAATCTTAAATAAGGAATGATTGTTAAACTTGACTATTCATCTAAATGCGGAATTTCCATGCGCGATTGGCAGAAAGATCTGACGCACGAGTTTTGTGCAAGTACATAAAACTTCTTGTTGTACTATTGCGATTTCGTGACTGTGACTACTTTTACTCACCATAATGTGGCATTCCACTCAGTCTATGTAACTAGTTCCGAAATAACCAATAAAGACACACTCCTTCTCACTTGAGCCAAACCAATGTCTAGCCTAAGCGGCAATTAGAGATATCCTTACCACAAACTGTCTGACTTGGTCACCCTCTGTCTCCGTGAATGATTTAGACCTGTCACTCGATATTTGCCTTCGCTGTGGTTGAGAACCTTCGGTCAACGATCGATCCCCTCTATTGTATTTTATTCCTCTCGGTCAACGAGAAACTCTGTTATGGTTTACATCTTCGGTCAACGAGCCCAGTTGCGTGGTTCTGACTTTCGCCTTTTTGTTCGTGGTACGATTGTTGTAAGCGTTTTGTTGCGTGGAACGATTGTCGTCTTTAAATAAGTTTGATTATGTTTAAGGCATTTATGCATTAATAACAGATAAAAATGGTTTGAAGAATAGTTGCCAGAAAAAACACTATAATGATGGTATCATATGTAGTTAGACCGATATTAACTTCTGATCGAAAAGTCTGTGCTATGCATTATATGAAATCAAATTTTTTAAACTATAATTAATTTTGTAATGATAATGTTTTTCTGGATGATTTCGCCTGAGACAGACTGATGATGCTACTGACTGCCATTGATTGCCTATCGTCTGCTCAATGATGGGGTTTGCGCGCGCTGTGCGCGTGGATCGTCTGATGAGTCTTCCATTGCCCTCCTGACGTCTGTTATCAGTTATCTTCATACCTTGGTTGAATATACAAATCGTCATAATGATAAACTTAGGGTAAAAAGCAATTCCGATAAACTCCATTCTTATAAGGTCATTCTATACACATGTGAAAGACATAAAACATGTTATCGTAATATTTAATTCAAAACAGTGTTTTCGTTTTAATTTTTCCATTTTATTCTTATGCATCTTGTGACCATTAATTGCAATTTCTTAATATATGGCTGGCTTAATTTCTTATTTAAAAAATCTAAATTCAAAGTGTCGAATTGGGATTCTTAAGAGTTTTTAAATTTTACTAAACCTTGTAGAATAGTGAATATCATATTTATTCGATTTTAACGGATTGCCGAATGTTTGAAGTTTTAAGCAATCGTATGTCACATTTCTCGCTGTATCGACAGAAAAACCTCTATAAGATTCTGGAGATATTAAGATATGTTCTCGTGTAAAGGAGTTGTAAAAACTCGGCAAGAAATATGTCGTGAAACGAAAACGTCAAATTTGATGGAATTTCATCAGAGAATGAAAAAGGAATATCTGTATTATAATATGTTATGTCAACTTGAACAGACTGAGACTACGTTTCTGTGTTTCCAATATTAGGTGAGTAAAAGTAGAGGTATTGTACCTACTGTCCGTTCTTTCATCTTATTTGATTGTGTATATCATTTATTCTTATCATGTTCTTAGTAAAAAATAATTTTTCGGGTGGCAGTTTTTTCTTAGGTCTTTTTATCAATGACTGTTTGTTTTCAATGATTGTCATTTAACTGGTAATGCTGTTGGTTGTGATAAGCTACCTGTTTCATTGGTGATAGTTACTAGTGCCACGAACTATTAGAAAATTGCTACGTTTTTTTCCCAAATAAATATGATAAAAAAATAAATGAACAACAACAACAACAACAATAATAATAATAATAATAATAATAATAATAATAATAATAATTAGGACGTGACATTTTGATAAAAACTTGTCATGAATGCATATATATCTGTAATACGGCTTGAAATGATAAGATGGTTAATGTTTAATATTTTTAAGCAATTGTAATTGTAGAATTTCAATTTTTTTTCATTTTTGCCTTGAATAACTTTTCAAAAAAAAAAAAAATAACATGAATAAAATTGTGTACTTTTTTCGATACGGAGTAGAAACTTGGTGTCGTCAATTTTAAAAGATATCTAGGTTTTTTAAGAAGAAATGAAAGATAGATAGATAAATAAATACTTAGTAGATAAAAAGATAGATACTTAGTAGATAGATAGATAGATAAATAATAAGAGTACGAAAAAATAATGAATCTTTAACGTGCCAAAATAAATAAATAAAAATGAAAAAAAAAAGACTACGAAAAACTTATAATCTCCGGTTTGATTGGAGGCTTTCATCTTGTCAGTCATACTGAAGTCTTCATTATGACACAAAGCAATCTTCATCACTCACGACCAGTCACCCTAACACTGCAGCTTAAGCTGTATCATATAAGATTAAATAAAATTAAGTTTAAAGGTGTTAAATGTTTGTTTTTCAAAGCATTGAAAAGAACCAGTATGCAATCACAGGCTGTAGGGCTGACAGCTTGGTAAATTGACCGTCGGATAACCCGTAAAGTTAAATAACTATAGTTTTACTCTTATCCATTCTAAAGAAAGAAGTAGCATTGTTATTCTTAAAAATAAAAGTTAAAGTATACAGTCGTTCGGTTTGTTGGTTCAATGCTATCAGCAATTTTTCAGCTTTTCATGACGAGATAATAATTTTTATTATCTCAAGGAATGATTGATCAAGTTCATGTTCATGTGGTGTGTGAGTGAGAAAATGTATCTTGTATTGTACTACTGTCTGATTCACGTCTGCCGTAGCACTAGTTTTTCAAGGTTTTAGAAGAGATATCAAAAAATTTTGTAGCATGCCACATACCGTTATGACGTATGCATTTTGTCGTAATTCACTGACACCAAACTAATGCCATCTTATAGCTGGAGTGTAAAATGCAGAGCTTTTTAAAATTCTTACGGGGATTAAATATGGGAAAACACACAAACACTCATTCCGGAAATACATCGCTGTGACAATCAGTAGTGCGCACTTGTGACAACCTTCGTGTTGCTAGTACACTCACCCTTACCATAGTAGATAAACATCGCAGACACACCGTGAGTCTGGTACCAAGCCAAGCAACAAGAAAAGTACTTCCCACTTCCGGTTTACTGGGTCAAACCAATAGCAGTGTTTTAACGCCTCTAGTTTGAAGGCTAACGGTTTAATCACCCGGCAACAACGACTATTTGTGAAAATTAAAAAATATGAAAAAACTTGTCATATGAAGTCACTACTTATACAAATTTCACCAAATACTGTATTTTTATAAAAATAAAATATTAAAAATTTCAATTGTCGTATGTGAGATTTTTTATATTTTATTTTATAAAAATTCAAAATTTGTAAATAACAACTGGCGCGGCCCCGCAGAAACTACAAACACGACATCGTTTGTGGTAAATGTCTGTGATATATCCTTAAACAGTTTCTTTTTCATTTACTTTTCCAGCATTCCGATGGTATCAAAACAGACCGATTTTTATCAAAGTTGTTTAAAAAGTTATTTCAACAACACCAAATTTATGTACATGTATATACAAAACAGGAAGCTTATTATGAACAATGGCATTCTTTACAACGTTACATATTCAATTTAGAAACCGCATTTAGACTCAAATTTCCAATTTAGACTTAAAGAATTTTTAAAAGTAAGATAGCAACCGGCAGCTTTTCAATTGCTTTAAAATTTTACACATATGGTACGCCATGAGAGAGAGAGAGAGAGAGAGAGAGAGAGAGAGAGAGAGAGAGAGAGAGAGTGTGTGTGTGTGTGTGTGTGGTGTGTGTGTGTGTGTGTTTCAGTCGTGTAATACCATGACAGAAGGCATTTATTAGATGTGACATAAATTCGATATGCTTTAAAATATATAAACTTTGTGTAAACAGATATATTTCCAGTGTATCGATGTGACATGACTAATTGACCATATGTTTATGTCAGTAGCACAACTGTTATAGTGTTGATGCTACCGCTTAAGAAGAAGAACTCAACACAGCAGGTTCTCTGTGGAGTTGGATCTGTATCCAAGAAATTATACGTGTATTTAACTGATAAAAATTAGCCGAAACAGTATTTGGTATTGGTATTCATGAATAATATACATAGTTGAGATGAAATAGTAACTTGTCTCAGAGGACAGTTGCTTAATGTAGGTAAGTTCCCATCCAAGGTGTGGTCTAAATTTTAAAAAAAGTGTTAATTTTCACGTGTCATTGTAGATATTATAGAATCCATGAAGGTAACACAGTTGATACATTAGCATAAGTATCAACAATTACCTTGCGTTACACGCCCAATTTTCGCGGGCTTATTCGCGTTATAGCATCTTATTTTCGCGGGATAATTTACACGCACGTAAAAAAAATAAGCCCGACACTTTTTTTTTTTTTTTGGTCCATCTGTAATACACTGTGGATTCCATTATTAGCGAATTGTTTAACCCTAACATGTATTTTCTTTGTTTAAAAGATATTTTTTTCGCGAAAAAAATGAATCCTGGCAAATTTGGGAATATACGTAAAAATGTTTACGCGAAAAAAAGAATCTCGAAATGGTCAGTTAAAGCGCGCGCACACACACACACACACACACACACACACACACACACACACACACGTGTCATTTTATATAATAGTATCTCAATAAGAATCAGTATCAAAGTCGATGCTTATTAGTTTTGATCAATAAATATTTTGATAAAAATAGTAACAAGACATTTGATATTTTGACAGTTAATGTCTGTGCGAAGTGATCACGTTAAATGTCGCTAGTATAGAAACAGTACTCTTGTTATTACCCCTGACTTAGGTCCCCAAAACTCAGAATTTTATCAATTGTAAATATATCGCTAATCCGGATTAGTAATATCAAATCTGGCGACCCCAGATCATCGAATTTATGTCAGAATCTAAGTGGGAGTGTCGGAATCAATTTTCTAACTCTGCATGGGGGTGTCGTCATGTACCTGTCAGGATTCGGACACGAGTTCACACAAAATATGGCATATTCTATTTGCCCCCACTAATATACTGCTATTATAAAAATAAAGTGTTTTGTTTCGTTATTCAAATGAATCGTTTCAAAATATACAATAAAACAATTAAATTACGAATTTAATTCGTTCTCAATGTATATACAGTTTACTTACTTAATTTATACTTTAAATAATATTTAAAACGTAACTGTTACCTGTAGATGACTTTACAAATTTGTAACTTACTTACCTGCTCGAATCACCTGTACAGGGTAAATTAAAGAATGACTACTTAAAAATATTATTAATTTTAGATTCAGTAATTTGTCAGATTTCTAATGTAAAGAGTGTTTTGTTCACGCCAAAATGTTTAGAATTAATTCTGATTAATCGTGAGTTTTTTAGGTGTATTTGATTTTTGGCGGGTGAATTAATCACTCGTGGGATTAAGTTTTTTTATGTATATGTTTTGTATCTTGACTTTATCAAATCACTGATACAGTTTGTAAAATGATAAACCGGAGTTATTTTTATAACAAACAGGTAAGTTTGAATTGTGTGTGTGTGTGTGTGTGTGTGTGTGAGAGAGAGAGAGAGAGAGAGAGAGAGAGAGAGAGAGAGAGAGAGAGAGAGAGAGAGGTGGTGAGAGGCGCTATGATTCGTAAAGCCCAGAGAGAGAGAGAGAGAGGTGGTGAGGCGCTATAATTCGTAAAGCCCAGAGAGAGAGAGAGAGAGAGAGAGCTTATTCAAAAGTATGACTTCAAAGTAAAATAAGTAGTTTTAACTGATAATTTAAGTAGTTTTGTACATTTTTCTTTCATTTTTTCATCTATTTCATCAAGCGTGTTATTGGTTGATTCGATGATTGCCACATGCAATATATTTTATATGTATGTATTTCATTAATTATGGATTTCTTACGACAAAGCGCAATGATTCTCACATTGAACGTGAACAGAATTAGACCAAACATTCTATGAATTTTGTGGAGTAAAGTTATAATGTTTGACGCCAGAGTCAAGACGCTTTTTCTATATCCTGGTGGTCAGTTCCAGGAAGATAACTTGAAGAAAAGAGTTTCCGAAGAAACATCTTCGATAAGCAAACAGAAATAATTCGCACATAAATAATTTCCCTGAGAAGGATTCGAGCCTAGACAACGAGAGGTGCTTTAAACCTTCACTGGTCATTTTAGAACACTTAGTCCGTTTGTAACACGTAGAAAGAGAGTGAGTAATGGTGTTTAACGTCCCAGTCAAGAATATTTCACTTATATCGAGACGTAGAAGGGCATGCTATGCCTAGTGGTACCAGCTTTTTCCAGTGTTGGTTCAATGTTAAGGGCTGCTTTGAAATTTTGCGAATTGGCATTCATTTTCGTCATGATCTAGAGACCTTTAAATAAAATGTTGAAACCGATGATGAAGATAATAATAATAATGATAATAATAATAAACTATTTTTAAAAAATACTTTTGCCATGTTCTTATTTTTCACATCTTTTTTCAAGTAGATAAATAAATAAATAAATGATAATAATAATAATAATAATAATAAAAATAATAATAGTTATATTTGTTACAGATACAATACAATGCGCCTATATCCATGGCTCTATGACGTCATATTGGTTTGTCTGATATGTTTGATGTTTGGAGAACGGATTGAAGCCGTGAAGAGGGAAAATCGTTGCATGCGCCATTACTTAGTTCACACCGTTAGACATCCGACAAAGAAGTGTGAGAAAAAAGTACGTATAAATTTATTCTGCAATGATGAAAAAGGCGTGAACAAATTTCAGGCTACCTATTTTAATTTTCTCGAAATCTAAGCGAGATCACACACACACACGTAATGCTAAAATATGCTTGATATTACTTGGAGTTTTGTCCTTTACAAATAAAATAAATAAAATAAAATAAAATAAAATAAATAAAATAAAATAAAATAAAATAAAATAGAATAATAAAATAAAATAAAATAAAATAAAATAAAATAAAATAAATAAATAAATAAATAAAAAAAATAAAATAAAATAAAATAAATAAATAAATAAATAATTAAATAAATAAATAAATAAATAAATAATTTCTGTCCATTTACTTTGCTTGCATCACGTGAGTTAACTTCCAGAACCATTGCCAAATCAAATTGCAGAATAGATATTTTAAGAGCATGAAAAGAATTTATCGAACTTAACGACGGAAGGAAAATAAAGGTAAAATAAATCATGCTAACATTACGAAGAATTGTCTTTTGCGCCTTCCACCCAAAACTTCTGACTAACATTTTACCCCCCCCCCCCCCCCCCCCCCCAATTAAAAAATAAAAAATAAAAACATAAAAACATAAATGAATAAATAAATTAATAAATAAATAAATATAAGTAAAATAAATAAATACAACAAAATTAAAATAAAATAAATTCAAAAGATGTAATTCGGATTTAACGATCAAAGTTTAAATTTGGGTTAGTCATTGTTGGGTTCCACAGTTAAAATCTAAATTGTAAATTGGAGGGATCAAATAGTCCCTTCTAAGATCACCTTTCATTTATTTAAAGAGACACAGATTTAGATTGAAATCGATTACGACAGGTGTAATTTCTCATCTTACAGTCTAATTAGAATACATTAATTAGTTACAGGTGATATAAATGTAATTTAATTAACTGTAATAGTTTTCACATTTAGACGTGACATTACACTTAAAAACTAAAATGTGTATTCAATAAAATCTGTCAGTTATTATATTATATATGTAATAGTTATACCTGGCATTCAGGTGAGTCGTAAATAAATCATACTAATTTGTCTACTTTAATTGACATAAAAATCCCCTTAATCGCCATAAAACACGCCGTTTTCTGTTAATATTGTAATTACTGATGAAATTCGACCTTCTTAGTAACACAGGTGCTTGTAAATCAATTTATTAACAAGTTTATTTATAAAAACTCTTTAATGGCAGAACTGAAATATAAATATCAACATCATGACTACGGTATCTAATCGTGCTAAAATTCTTCTACCGAGTTATCGCCCCTAACCTTCTTCGTTATGTTTGCACTGCTGGGGGTGGGTAAATCCCAATTTTGTTCTCATACATGCCTCCTGCATTCATCGGACGTTACACGAACATAAACGAGATTTGCAAACCTCAACCCTTGGTAAAGTCTGTATCCAACATAGAGGGTTTTGTTACCATCTCAAGACTGAGATATAACAAAGATACTGGTCACCTTCGGGATTTAACCAAGTGATGCTTACTGTAGGAGGATACTACATACAAAAGATTGATTGATTGATTTAATGGAGTCAAGAATATTTCACTTATATCGAGACGTCACCAGCCATAGATGAAGTGGCAGACATTTTGCAGTGCGCTTAGGTAATGCAATGTACAGGTAGGGTTCTTTAACGTGCCACACCTGCCATCACAAAGAATATCGGTTTTTAGGGTCTTATCCGAAGAACCCATTGACTTTCATTTTTAAATGCCGAGTGCTTGACGAAAGAACAGTCACTTCCAATTTTCAAGTCTTGGTCAGCCCCGACCGGTGTTCGAACACCCGACCTCCCACATACGAAGCGAGCACTCTACTAACTGAGCTACCGTAGTGATCGGTGTTTTAAACTTTAACCAAGGTCATATCTCCAGGTCAGTATTATAGAAAGTGCATGTCCTGGTGATAACGTATTGAGTTGAGTTGAGTTAAGTAATGGTGTTTAACGTCCCAGTCAAGAATATTTCACTTATATCGAGACGTCGCCAGCAATAGGCGAAAGTGCAGAAATTTTTCCTGTGCGTTGCGCTGATGACATTATACAGCAGGGTTCTTTATCGTGCCATTCCTGCCATGACACGGGACCTCGTTTATTTTAAAATAGCCCATTTTAGAACTGGAGGCACCGTTCATGACACGCACGGACGTTGACAATGAAACGCATCAACTAGTGGTCAGTATTTCTAAGAAGACATCAAAATTCATTTTGTTTCCATTTATAGAATTATGAAGAAGCGCCGTTGACCAGACGTAAAGCTTTACATAATTACATAATTCAATTTTCTGTGTTGGCTCCGCGTGCTTCGACTCTTGTTTGAACTTTATGATAATATCGAAACTCTTCGTGTTTTTTGCATTGTTTTGAAACTAAAAATATATGGTTTATGAGAATTTTATTCCAAGTGTCATATTTAATGCGGCAATAAATTTCTCCTCTTAAAATATCAAATCATAAATTTTATCATATTCTGGACATAAAAATCTCCAAAATGCAAAATAATTGACATATCAATAATATGATAATTTTTAGCAGGAAAATAATATGATAAGAAATCAATTTTCGTATGAAATGGATAAAAGCTCATGAAATCTGGTAAAAATCAAATTTATGGCATTTTTAAATGCGAGATTATCACCATGATACCAATAGATGCGGGATATTAAAAGGTTTTTCTGAAAAATGGAGCGACATATCTTTAATACTGGACATTTTGTTATGGGCTGTATAAATAACTTATCTGAGTACAAATTCAAAAATATCACGTGACATTTTATATAACAAGTTTGTTTTTCCTGCTTTCTTCAGGACATATATACAGTTTTTTCAAAGGGCAGAAGTCTTTGTCATGTACACACAACAAAAGATCCCCGTTTTCGTTTCAACAGGAAAAACTTTCAAAAAACAAACCAAAATGAATAAAATAAATAATGAATGAATAAATAAATAAAAAATAATAGTAAATAGAATGATAAATAAATTAATAAATAATAAATACAACAATGCTAAACAAATAAAAATAAATAGATAAAAATCATTTTTAAATCAAGATGCTTAAATAAAATATTGCCTCTCAGTGCCTATCAAAATACTATTAAAGATATGATAGATATTCAAAAATCTATAGCAACAAAAAAGGGGACTACAAACATTTTTAAAGATATGGGACCAATTTCTGGCATTGTAAACTAGAAATAAAAGATAAGAGTGTATTCTCTCTCTCTCTCTCTCTCTCTCTCTCTCTCTCTCTCTCTCTCTCTCTCTCTCTCTCATATAAACATCAGGCAACATAACCTTGCTGTAGATAATTTATTGAAAAATTGGTAATATTGAGTATGTTTTGAATTATGATTTTAGTGATCATTTATATCTGTATGTTATTATATATTGTATGAATTATATGTTGATAATAAGTATAAATGTATATATGTTATGTCAAATGCCAAAATAAAAAATAAAATAAATAAATAAATAAAAATATAAATTAATAAAAAACAACGGAATGCAACAATGCTAAACCATGTAAATAACAAACAGATAAATAAAAAAATAAATAAATAAACATAAAAATGTTTTAAGTACTCAAAACTCGGGTCCACTGCATGATCTTTCCGTCAAGGTTTTGCATTAATCTTTTTTAAAACAGAGATTGAGTTCATTTCCTTGTTTTATAGGTGTTTTAACAAATAAAAATATACTGTTTTGTTGGATTTGTTACATCCACAAAGGTATAAACGACCCTTATCATAACATCTCAACGAGTTAAAAGTTCTATGATAGCTTTTATCACATCATTTAATATACATTAAACTCAAGAACCCCACATCTAAAACCTTCCCTGTACGCCATGTGTAGGTATAAATAACACATCAGTTTATAATTCTTTTCTAAAACGATTCCGAGTTCTCATATGGGAGTGGGCGAGTGAAATGGATTATACTTCTAAAACAGATTAATTTCACTTTTATCGAAGCGTCACCAGTAGTGTAAAGCTACCCTAGCAACATCCAACACAATTTGTGTTTATCACAGAACAAGTTTAATTATTTTTAAGTTTTATATTTTTTAGACTTAGATGGGTTTATACCTTAAGGTCATAAGTTTGTTAATGGTCCCACTATTATCACATTGGCAGTGTAATGGTTTATGTAGCTGCTCGTGCCTGCTATCTTTGATCAAACATTAGTAACTCCTTGAGCACAATCCACCAAACGGTGTCGCTAGAAATATTTTTCAAAAGATAAGATTTCCAATCCAAACGGCCGTTCTGGTATTCGTTATAGTTTTATGTCGAGGTTACCAGGATATGTCCATAGGTATTTATTATCATAAGCATATGTTGCTAGAGGAAGTGCACATTAACTTTTGGATAAACATGCATAAAACAAATTGATTAAACAAATTTTTAAAATCTATTTAAAAAAGCTTTAAAAGCTAAAAATAGCTTAAAATTTTAAATTAAAAATTTATTTAAAGATGACTTATTGTCACATTGTGGAGATTTTAAAATGACTTCATTTTTATCCCAAGTTTTTTTTTCGAACCTTAGGCTCCCTTACAGGCGACTTAACGACATTTTCTATTAGTCCTTTCAGTTTAAAACTATCTTGAATATATTGTTTCAGTGCTGAACTTATAAAATTATATTTTATATTTTGACAGAATGTATTAATGGCTCGCTGTGAAGGCTTTTGTAGTAAGTCCAGAACCGACCCTCTAGTCTCGTTTTCACCTGTTTTATATAAACCGTTTAAGCATCGCTGTACTTGCTGTAAAGACCGATTGTCTGTCATGAAAGCTGTAAGATTACGGTGTGAAAATGACGAATTTGTGTATGCAACTTACAGATACATTCTTAGATGTAGTTGTCAGTTTTGTAATTCAAAGAAATGGTGATTGATACGTGATTTTTTAATTACGTAAGCGGTTTGTCCGAACAATTGTCTTTTTCGTAAGCAGCAGACCGAACAAAAACTACTTCCAGAAAATCTGGATGTTACGTCATAGAAAGATAACCAGTTAAATTTTCACGATGAGTCTCATTTTCGTTGGAAAAGCGTTTTAACAAGTGTAATGACAAAACACAAATCGATTTATTTATTCTTTTAAGGAACTTTCAAGCTGGCTATTAAACTCTATGGAGACAGAATTGAGCTTTTTTAGATTCAGATTGTAAACAAGCCGGATTGTGTACGACGAAATTTTTGATAATTGAAGATTTGACGATTAAAGGTAACATCAAACCGGGGTATGTAACTGTTAGAAATGTTAATGACAGCAGAACTGGTACTGTAAGGAAACATTTTAGTCAATAGTTCCGTGAAGAGTTAGCGTCCCTTAATGTATCATGGGTTTTCTTTTGTTTAATCAGTCTGTTGTGTGTAAACAGAATGTTGTCAAAGATATCTCATTAATCAATGTCACAAAACTAACTGCACCAATTTGTGTACGGGTAGTTGTTGATTTCACGAAAGGTGAGGATAACGACATTGTATGGAAACCTATAAGTGTCATGGAAAACCTTATCGACTCGGTTTTCAAATGACAAAATGTTTTCAGAAATGGATACTCGTATTGTAAAGAGAGCAAATGGTTCCATAATTTCAGGCTGTTTAATTTCACTGTACCAGCTGGATAGCGTTATTTTTTTTTAAGCTATTCAAATCTACAACATGAAGGCCATATACTATCGGGGATTGTATATTAGTTTTATATTGTTCTATGATTTCACTGTACGGAAGCAGGATAAAGTTTCGGACAGTTCAGTTTCGCTTTACAGAAGCCGGATAATACAAAAGTTTGAGGCGGTTCAATGTTGCTGTATGGAAGAACAATGGTGCTCAGACTGTTCAGTGTAGCTGTACTAGCGTTACTAGATGATGGTGTTTGATATCATAGTCAGAAATCTATGAATTAATGTTGCTAGGTTTTCATTATCTAAAGTTGGATTAGGTTAAAATCTTTCTTTCTTAGATATGTACATGTTTTGTTTTTATTGGCATACATTTTTTTATGTAGTTGTCACTTATATTGTTCTGACAGTTAAAATAATTTTTGACTGGTGTACAATTTGTGACTGGTGTACAATTTGTAAATGCTATCTGTAAAGCATTCTTGGAATAATTTAGGTGTTGAAATTGCGCTTTAGGACGTTTGGAATTACACATTGAACTAGTTCGATAAACGGCGCTTTGTGGCATAAAATAAACCGGTGTTTGCAATGAGACTACTTTTATCATGCCATGACACTGATTTACTTGTGTGTTGAAACCAGATTCTTAAATATGCAAGAAGGGGAAAGGCTATTGATGTAATTTTTATTTATTTATTTATTTATAATATAACTATGCGTCAGGATAAAATTTGATGTTTTGTGGAATAATCATGGAATAGAAATGTAAGATAAATAATTAGAAAATGTCGATATTTTTTTTTGAAATCTATTAACAAGTGATGCAACGCCACCTATGAATACAGAATACCTAAGGGAAGTTACTCTTGTCGTATATACATACCAATGTTCTTTGTTGCGACATCATGTATCTGGTTGTCATGTGCAGATTTTGAAATTTAACCAAAAGAAATATTACAATTCTGCACATGGCATTGTCTGTAGTTGATTTCGGACCACTACGGTATCTCAGTTGGTAGAGTGCTCGCTCCGTAAGTGGAAGGTCGTGGGTTTGAACCCCGGCCGGGTCTGACCCAAGACTTGAAAGTGGGTAGTGACTGTTCTTTCGCCAAGCACTCGGCATTACGATATGGAAGTCACGGTTCTTTCGGATGGGAACTTTAAATAAATGAGGTCCCGTGTAATGGCAGGCATGGCATGATAAAGAACCCTGCTGTATAATGCCATCAGCGCAACGCACAGGCAAAGTTTCTGCACTTTCGCCTATTGCTGGCGACGTCTCGATATAAGTGAAATATTCCTGACTGGGACTTTAACATCATTACTCAACTCTACTCAACTGTAGTTGATTAGTGGACTGAATGTTGTTTACGTCACATCAGCGATAAGGCATTTTAATTAATTCTAAAGTTTATTCTAATAACAATTTTATGTTTTGCGTGAATGTTCAAGTATTTAAAGTCTGCTTTGTACTAGTATGCACTTTTGGCGACCTTAAAAGTGCAAGTGTGCCTGAAATATCGCGGAGAAGCACATCCTAAGAGACACGGTTCATTTTACTGATACTAAAACAATCAGTAAATATCTACAAGTTAAAATCTTTAACTTCTGATCGATGTTGGATAAAAAGCTAATCATTCTTGGCCAATGGTCATTTTGTTTGCTTTGCCATTGGTAAGTCTGTTTGCTTGGCTAACGTTAAGTCTGTTTGCTTGGCCAATGGTAAGTCTGTTTGCTTGGTCAATGGTAAGCCAGTTTGCTTGGTCAATGGTAAGTCTGTTTGCTTGGCTAACGTTAAGTCTGTTTGCTTGGCCAATGGTAAGTCTGTTTGCCTGGTCAATGGTAGGTCTGTTTGCTTTGCTATTGGTAAGTCTGTTTGCTTGGCTAACGTTAAGTCTGTTTGCTTGGCCAATGGTAAGTCTGTTTGCTTGGCTAACGTTAAGTCTGTTTGCTTGGTCAATGGTAAGCCTGTTTGCTTGGCTAACTTTAAGTCTGTTTGCTTGGTCAATGGTAAGCCTGTTTTTTGCCAATGGTAGGCCTGTTTTCTTTCCATAGGCAATTCTGTATGCTTGGTCAATGGTAAGTCTGTATGCTTTCCCAAAAAAGTCTGTTTGTTTTGCCAACGACAAGTATGATGCTTTGCCAATGGTAAGTCTGTTTGCTTGACCAATGATTAATCTGTTTGTTTTGTCAAAGATAGATACGATGCTTTGCCAAAGGTTAGTCTGTTTGCTTGTCCAGTGGAAGGTCCGTTTGCTTTGCAAAAGTAAGTCTGTTTGCTTTGCTAAAGGTAAGTCTGTTTGCTTTGATAATTGTAAGTCTGATTGGCCTATGGTAAGTCTATATGATTTGCCAAAAATATGTTTGTTTCGCCAACGGTAGGCACGATGGTTTGCCAAAGGTAAGGCTCTTTGCTTTTTTAATGGTAATCATTTTGGCCAATGGTAAGTCTGTTTGCTTTGTCCAAGGTAAGTTTGTAAGCTTTGCAAATGGTAGGTATGTTTGCTTTGCCAATGGTAAGTCTGTTTGCTTTGCAAGTAGTAAGTCTGTTTTCTTGGTCAATGGAATGTCTGTTTGCTTTGCCAATGGTTAGTCTGTTTGATTAGCCATTGATAAGTCTGTTTGTTTTGCCAATGGTAAGTCTGTTTGTTTTGCCCAGAGTAAGTTTGTTTGTTTTGCCAAAGGTAAGTTAATTTTCTTGGCAAATACTTGGCCTGTTTGCTTTGTCTAAGGTAATTTTGTTTGTTTGGCCAAAGGTAAATCCGTTTGCTTTGCCAGTGGTTAATCTCTTTGCTTTGTCAAAATAAATCTGTTTGCTATGCCAATGGAAAGTCTGTTTGCTTGGCCAATGGTAAGTCTGTATGCTTTGCCAAAAAATCTGTTTTGCCAACAGTAGGCACGATACTTTGCCAAAGGTAAGTCTCTTTGCTTTTTAATAGTAAGTATGTTTGCTTGGCCAATGGTAAGTCTGTTGGCTTGGCCAATGGTTAGTCTGTTTTCTTTGCCAATTGAAAGTCTGTTTGCTTTACCAATGGTAAGTTTGTTTTCTTTGTAATGACCAGTCTGTTTGTTTGGCCAATGGCAAGTCTGTTTGCTTGGCCAATGGTAAGTTTGTTTTCTTTGCCAATAGAAAGTCTGTTTGCTTGGTCAATGGTAAGTTTGTTTTCTTTGCAATGACCAGTCTGTTTGTTTTGTCAATGGAAAGTCTGTTTTCTTGGCCAATGGTAAGTTTGATTTCTTTGCAATGACCAGTCTGTTTGTTTCGCCAATGGAAAGTTTGTTTGCTCTTCTGATGGATAAGTTGCTTTATCCAAGTTCTCGTTTCCTCTTGGATTTTTTTGGGACAAGTTGTCATAAAAGTTGTGTTACAGATCACGGTAACCTTACCATCTACGCGTAGGTTAAAATTCCAAACGGAACCGGAACATATCCTTATGAAAGAAAACTAAGTCAGTTTATGTTCCTGAGGGTCAGTGACTTTCAAGGTACACATGTTTCCCCACTACCTTAAGAACGTACCTTTTCGATAAGAATGAATCTCGTATCGCATTCACGATGCAGTTTTGATTCCAGTTTACTCTCTCTCTCTCTCTCTCTCTCTCTCTCTCTCTCTCTCTCTCTCTCTCTCTCTCTCTCTCTCTCTCTCTAACACATCGGTGGCCAAATGGTCTAAAGGTTGTGCCTATGAATGTTTACATTGTCTCTTACAACAAAAGTCTTTCACTCAGACATATGCAAATTTCAGAAAGTATGTTGTTATCTTGTTGAAAATCGTTGGTTTAATTTTATTCAGGCCCCCGATTTCCTCCAACACTCCTCGATATAGGCGAATACATACAGACCATCACTTCATTCTACAAGCTCAGACCACCTTAAAGGCCAGGCGCATTTTCACAATCATTCACAGAATTGAGTATACATTCAACTCAAATTAAGAAATATTTCAATGTCAATTTTAAAAGACATTTAACAATTAAAATTGAATATCTATTGTCATTTTTAAATGGTTAGGTGTAGGTGTGTTGAACAAAAGAAAACATTGTCTCAGCATTTTTTTTTTACAAATATTGATGAGAGAAAAATGGGAATATTTAAGTGGAGTGTATACTCATTTAAGTAAATAATTGGATCGGATGGTCTAAAGCTCCAGTACAGCGCTTCTCAATGCCTAGATATAACCTTGCAGGCCCTGTGGGTAAAGTGTCCGACTCGAGAGCAAGAGGCCACGAATTCAAACCCTACCGGGTTGAACCTAAGACTTTTAGAACTTGAGCGTAAACTTTAACATTTTACGCTAGCATTAAACGTTCTATATTGGACATTCTGATAAGAACCAACAGGAAAATCATTAGAATCCACTGCTTATTATTTTTGGAAATTGAATCTAATGAAGCTACACGAGAATTAAATCGGTGAGCAAAATTTTTAAAGATAATTTTAACTTACTCGGGCACTTTGTTTTACCCTAAATAAAGTTTTTTTCTGTATGTGTGTAAAGGGAAATAACTCTTACTTCAAACTTCAAATATTTTTAATTAAGTTTAGAACGACCTTTACAATTGTATTGAGACGCAATTCATTGGAAAAATACCCTGATAGTGTTTTTATCAGAATAATTTTGATTATAATAATAATACTTAATTGAGGACTGGAGGAGAGTTATGGTGTATACGCCACAATGTAGACACTTTCACTTGTATAATGAGAAAAACAGCCGACCTTCGACCAGCAAACTGACAAACTTTCACACTGGGATTTGCCATAGCGGAAGTCGAAACTAGGTAGAGAAACACACTGTCGTTAGCGTGTTTTTTAAACCATTCTGTCACCGAGACCCCTTTGGGTAAATGAGAGAAATTATGGTTTTTTACACCCTGGTCAACATCTATTTGTACTACCAAGGTAGTTACTTCTTAGATGGTGAAGAAAACTGGAGTGCCCGGAGAAAACAGCCGATCTTTGACAAGCTAACTGACAATCTGCCTCCCACTAGAAAATGTCTCGAGTGAGATTCGAACCAGGAGACTGTTGTTGTGATTTTATAGATGTGCTGAAGACTCGAAACCCTTTAAAATGTTTAAGAATGCTTTTGAGATTGGTTGGAACCAAATCCCTTATCAAAAACCATTAAACACAAAATTATTGCCCAACTATTAATCATAATCTTATTTTAAAAAGAGAAAATTTTGATCACAAAAAATGTTAAATCGTTTTAGATGGCCGGTATCATTTGAGCAATCATTTACCAGGTGGGCATTAAAAGCCAGTTTTGCCCTTTCTGGGCCCTAACTTTAAAATTGCTTCATTTACACTTACAATCATGTTTGCTTATATATACGTTTAATATGTCATAGATTTTTTCAAGTGGCATATTAAAAACAAAGTCATTTCATTTTTTGTGAAATGTAAATTTTTCTGGAAGGTCATCCAAACCTTATACAATTGTAATCGGTATGAAATAATGAAAAACAAAATTTTAATTAAAATATTATATCTGTTGTGCGCATATTGAGATTAAATATTAGAAGTAAATAATCATGTTTACCGTTTGCTTGTAAAATCAATATATAGCTAGCTGTTTTATTTAATTTTGAGATGAGAATAATTTTACAGCTGTGTTATGACTGATAAATACAAATGTCTAGTTCGACAGAAATTAAGAGGCGATGGAATCACAGCCGTTATCGCCGTCCACATAGTGTCATGTGTTAATTTTGAATGCATTATTTTAATAGAAATTCAAAATCAGCCCATGCCATACAGTACAGGCCTGTCGAAAGTTTAACACTGAGCTGACGAAAAGTAGCCGGGACTCGGCTGCCGAGGGGCCGAGCTGTGGCCAACTAGTGGCCGAAAGTTGCCAACTCTCGGCCCCTCGGCAACTGGAACTGTCTACAGCTCGGCCACTCGGTAGCCGAGTCTCGGCTTCTCATTCGGCTCCTCGGCACCTTGAATTGTCCACGACTCGGCGGTCTAGCAATTAACATCTGAGAGATTAATGTTTAATTGTATATATGAAAATAATAAAATATATCATTCGATAATGATAAGAACTTTAGAAAATAATAATAATAAATTTAAAATAATTAAATAAATAAATAAATAAATAAATAAATAAATAAATAAATATCTCTCTTTGACTTACTCCAGGGTTAGATAATCACACAATTTTCTCTCTAAAATATGGCGATATATGTGTAACTGCAGGCATGTTTACAGAACTGATGTTTTCTAGCTAACGATCAAGGGGTCGAGTGGCCGAAAAAGTGCCAAGGAGCCGAGCAGCCGAAAAAGTGCCGAGCAGCCGAAAAGTGGCCGAAAAACAGCCTAGCGATTGACAGTAGCTGCCGAAAAGGTGCCGAGCTGTA